>CABFOV010008072.1:0-25134 GCA_902141375.1 Timema poppense
CTTTTTATTAAACCAACGTTCAACTCCCGTCTCTGTTTTAGTGTACCTAAAACTGGTCCTCCGAAATCAATTACTTTTTTTTTTGTTAGTCTTAACTACATTAAACAGACAGATCGCTCATAAACTACCTTTTATATATCATTTTGTTCAGATTTCCCTTTGCATTTAAAGAGAACAAAAATTTATATGCTTAAAAAATTAAATTAGTTCTACTAGAACACTAAAATATAGGTTTGTAATCTCAAAAGATTTTCACATTAAAGATTCTAAACTACCTAAATTTGATCAGTATTCAAGTGTTGATATCGTTATGCTCTGCCTTAGTGTAGATCATTAACAAACTAAGTATGTAATTATGTTCATTTTTATTTTTCTATGTGGTAAATATAGTTAGTAGCTTTTCTATAAATATTTTGCAATATCAAATAAAATTGAATGGCTATGGGAAATATTGGGTATTTATGGATGTGTAGAAGGCATATGATAAACGTGGATATAAATAAAGTTTGTAAAGAGATGGAGGAGGTTGAAGGGGAAAGAGGAGTTGTAATGAGAGTGAAAAGCATATATTAGGATAACAGGGGTTATGTTAAGATAGAGAATGGATTGGTTCCAAATAAAAAATTGAATGAAGCAAGGGCGTGCCCTTTCCCCATTAATATTTGTAATGGTAATGGAAATGGTCATGAAAAAAGGGGCAGGAAGATTCGGGGAAGAGAGCCATGATGTTTCCTGATGACTTGATGGTATGGAGGGAGAAGGAAAAGGAAGTACAGGAACAACTACAACCAGGAAGTGAAAGAATGTTAAATGAAATTTAGCACGGTGAAATGTGAAATGATGGTAATGACAGGGAAGAGGATAAGGCCTAGTAAAGACCTACATTTGGATAGAGTAGAGCTGAGAAAAGTACAAAACGTAACATACCTTTTAAAGCAGGATTGACTTATAATGTGAAAGTAGAGAGGATGTAATAAGAAGAGGACAGAAGGGGGAGTTGTTCAATAGTTGTGTAAGAGACCTGCTATGGGGAAGAGAAGAGTTGCAAGAGAGACTAGGAAAGTGGAGGCCATGGGAATGAAGTTTGTGAGGAGCATGTTAGCTTTAACAAGGGGAAACAAGATTAGGAATGTAGTTATCCGAAAAAGAGTGAGGTATAAGGAGTATATGAGATAAGAGAGGACGCAAGACAGATGATATGGGTATGTAATGAGGTTGGAAAAAGAGATAATTCCTAATAAAAGGTTAAAAATGAAATATGCAGGTAAATGACTGTAAGGGAGTCCAATAAATAGATGGGAAGAACAGATAACAGAAAACGTTTGAGTGAGAGGAGAAGAATGGAATCAATTAAAGT
This sequence comes from Timema poppense, assembly GCA_902141375.1. Classification (NCBI taxonomy): domain Eukaryota; kingdom Metazoa; phylum Arthropoda; class Insecta; order Phasmatodea; family Timematidae; genus Timema; species Timema poppense. The sequence goes on from CABFOV010008072.1 coordinate 1,358, forward strand.
AGGGGGAGTGGTGGAAGGATAGAGGAAGATGGAGGCATTTTACTAAAGTGACCCGGCCACAGGTTGGAAACAATTGATAATGATAATGATAATAATAATGATGGTGAGGATGATGATGATGGTGGACATAAAAATACATTAATTTTATTGCAAAAGGACATTTAGAAACTTTTTAGAAAACACAGTCATATTTTTGTGTTTAACATTGAAAATAGTTTACTATAATATTTGTGTTTTATAAGTATTTATCACACACCTCGGTAGTGTAGTAACGCGCTGGTTTTGTGTTGAGCTAGACTGCTGAGGATGTAGAGATTGAGGTTTAAATCTCGCTCGGGTGAACTGGGGGTGATATTTCCTAAATGGTTTTCCACTTGCCCTTTACGCAAATGTGGGTTCACTTCCTCTACATTAAACCTTCCCAATTCCTAACCCATTAGTGTAATTAGTAATTAAGCTTATAATCCAATTGGTTAGTTAGACGTGGTGCTAAGTATATTATTTTATAAGTATTTATAATAACAATATAAAGTGATAGCAGTATGAAAACATGAAATTAGCTCTGGTAGCTTTTTATAGCTGTTAGATATACCCATTTGCAAAATAATAGTAATAATAATGTGCAGATTCATACAACTACAAGGTTTCAAACTCCAAGCGTCATTAAATAATGGATTCCTTCTATGGTGTAATTATTAAAACACAGGAGAAAAATTATTATTATTTAAATATTTAATTTTATACAAAATACAAATATGTAACAAACATTATACAGATTTTTAAGGAACACACTTACAATTAGTTAACAATCAACTAAATAGATCACAACAGGGGTTCAGTTAAATATGGTTAGAAGCAAAATATCTTTCCTATCATCTTAGTAAAATAAAGATGATTCTAAAAAAAATCACATCAATATAAAATTAACATTGATTTATAGATATACATAATTATATATAATATATACTTAGTACAACAGCTACCAACTACAATACCGGTAACGCTAATTTTCCTCAGCATTGCTTGACAACTCACACCATGGTATGTCTTTTTCTAGTTAACTGAATCTTAGTACATGTTCGGATCATACGCACATGCTAAGTTGAACTGGTAATCACAAGAATGCTATCACACTTGAAATTGATCAGTGACATCACAATTAATTCCAATAATTATTTTTTTGTTCAAAATACATTTATTAAAAAAAAATGTAATTTTATTGTAGTCTAATAATTTAAATACAATTCTATGTAAACAATTTTAGAATATTTAAATTTCATTTTTACGCCATACTTTAATTACATATGACATTTTACACATTAATGTCTCTTATTCATTAGATTAATATTTAAGATAATTTTTTAAATAAGCGACTTTATATAGGACAAAATATATGAGCCATTTATTTTCAAACTACTTTTATATAAACATTTGTTCATCTATTAGTATAAAATATATTTAATATTATATTCTGACACAGTAATCAAAATATCGCACATATTTTCTCTGAATGTCAGATGTATAAATGCACAAATTAGCACTGTAGCTTGCAATGAAGCTACAGTATTATAGTTATCAAGCATACCTACTCTATAATAGTGATTGTTCAGTTTATTTTTAGTAATCTTATAGAACTATCTATTTTAATAGCATAAAAATATATAGGCATGAAAAGAATTTTATTATTGACAATATTACAGGTTTCCATAACTTTATTAGAATCATAATATTTAATATAATTCAAAATTTTCATAACATAGTTTCATAATTGCTATTTTAAGAGACTTATAAAATTTATCATTTAAAGTAAATTTATATTTTTCAACAATCTTGGCCTTAAAAATGTATTTGTGATGTGCTATGATATTACCAAGAGTGAAAACTTTCGCTCTGAAGGCAGGAAGTCCTGAACCAAATGAAGAGCTGAAGAGCCACATACAAACCTAGCAACTGAACTTAGATCAAGATTGACATTACAACATTATTATAATATATGATGCTTTGGAAAGTTTTTGTTGTTAATTTCTAATTATAATATAGGTAGTGATGTTTAAAATAACAAAACAAAAAAATATTTCTAGATGATATCCTCAAAAAATATGTAATCGGTGGTTAGTATGTTTCCAATCAATGTTTTCATCAACTATTAAAGGAATAGTTAAAATTTTATTTAGACTTGCATAGGCCTAAATAATGTTTATTTAAAAAAAATAAGTGGTTAACAAACTGAGCCATGAAAATATGAAGTTATTGTGTGAAATTATTTTCACTAACAGTTTTTTTTTAAATAATACCGGACATATTAGGGAATTCAAAGAAATAATATGTATGATGAACCTATAAATATAGATAAAAATGTGTATTTATAAATATTTTAAATTAAAATTTCTAGATAATTGGGTCGATATTCTAAGAACCTATGAGGAATTTATTATAAACCAAAATATCTTTGAATTCTAACTAGGTAAATTTATATTAATGTACCTATTATGTTTTACATGAAAAAATATACAGGAAAGAAAAAAGGAACCAGGAGTAAAAAACAATAATAATTGTTCCCGTTAACTTTGATTCTGTAGCTGCTTCAATATAGTAAAATATAAGAAAATGTTTCTCAAAATGTGAAAAGAGCTTATTAGTGTATTATATTATGTTTACTAATATTGTAATAATTGAAATTTGTTAAATTTATTCCAAATTTTCTCCTTCAATTATTTTAAAAACCTACTTTATATTATTATGTGATAAGACTTCACTATGTTTTATTTTCACAATATTTTATACAGTAATGAACTATAATTTAGTTTTTAAAGAACAACCATTAATATACCATATGATTGTCTGCTGCAGTCTCATACTGGGACTGAGGAACTTATGTTTTTGTTGCAAACATTGTTTACAAGAGACAAACATAAACAATATTAATGTGGCATTTAGTTGGATACAAACACAACAATTTAAAGATGAAAAGATAAACAAACTGAAATATGGTACATTCAAGAACAACTTTATGAATCATTTACTATGACAAATATTATTTGATTCATTTTAATGAAATGATCTTCAATGAAGATCTAATAATTATTTAAAATTCTTTGTGATATAACTTTATCACAACAACCAACTAAATACATAATAATGTTTATATTATTATTAACTAACATTTAAAATTGTGCATGTTTATATGAAACATAAGTGGGTGATTATTTAGAAATTTAGTGATTCTCAAAATATTTATATTTTATTAGTCTGAAATTTACTATACACGAAAAGAATACTATTGAAATTTTTGTTTGTGGTTCTTAGAATAGGCTCTAAATGAATCTGTTACCCTGTTTAAGTCTGCTATTGTTTAAATACATTTGTTAGTTCTTGAAACATTCTGTGAACTAAATATTAGCTAAATTATGCCAATTTACATACCTACTAGAAATATATATGGTATATATTATGATGCAATTAATTTATTTCCCATTTTCTTGGCACTTGCTTTAACAAAGTGGGGGATAGAAACATTCTTGCATATTTTACAGATAAGAGACAAACTTATCTTCAACAGTTAGATAAATTAATATTTATAAATAACTTTTTTTTAATATAGGTCAATAGTGTTATTTTTTATTGAAAATGTATTTTTTTTAATATCTCTTTTCAGTATTTGAGGGAGGTACATTACTTAGATAATATATTAAATAGAAAATAGGGATTAGAATGATTCAAGAAAACAAATGTAACATGGCTTTTATAATGAAGAGAGGAGAACCCCGTTTGTACGCTACACTGGTGTCACCGGTCAAGAAGTTAATAGATTCTTTATCACCGCATTTTACTACACATTTGGATTATAAACTCATGTAACTGCACTAATGGTCTAGGGATGAGGAGGGTTGAATTTAGAGCAAGTGTACCTGCATTTATGTGGTTATTTAATCGGAACAACAATAACAACAATTATAAAAATTATAAATCAAAATAAAATTTAAAAAACCAAGGTCGATATATTTTTAATTTATTATAGTTTCCAAAAATGATTAATATAAACACATATTAGTCATTTATATTTATTTGTTTTTCACTCTGAGCAAATTAGTTTCTCTTTCTTTTATTTTTTTGGGTTCTAGTTCTAAAAGGTTGCTTGAACATTTCATGGTCCTTTATCAATGGTCTAGATATATAAGCCTAAGTCAAGTGATTGATTGGTAGTACCTAATCAAATATATACAACATGAACTATGTTATTTTTATAATATAAAATCCTTATCGTGTTTGATCCTGGCGCTCCTTCCTGTACCTTATTTCATATAAATAATTATGTACCTTAATTTATGTAAATATTTCCTCAGAACTGTGTATGTATTTGTAATACATTCCTGCTATTTATTTGCATTTCCTGTTTTTGTCTTTAATGACTAGCAATCAATTTGGTGTCTACAATTTATTTACCAAATTATTTTTTATTCTTTTGTTTTTTGATGTTATCAAAAAGGAAGTTGAAATGATTATTTCACACCCCCAGCTGCAGAATGAGTACAAGACAAACCCTAGACTCCTGGAATTAGGGGTAACAATAGGTTGTTTTCAATTGCTCTTCTTGCGGTGATGTCAAGTATGGTAGGTCTCTCTTTTCACTGAGAATGTAATATCATGTTTATTATTATTATCAGGTGTTCTGTCTTATTTCAGGTCTATTCCTATTGTCAGCAAACTTAGACCACCACTGTGGCCTATTCTCTGCCTCCTCTTTCATCTTCCCAGAATTTTCTTCTTTCCTTCAAGTCATCCAATATTTTAATCCTCCTCCTTCCTAAGCTCTTCTTTCCCTCCACCTTTCCTTCTATGACGCCGTTCAGAAGACAGTTTCTCCTAATGATTTGCCCGATCGAGTTGACTTTGTACCTAAGAATCATATACAAAAAGTTCTCTTCTTAGGATTTCATTTGTCACACTGTCTGTCCAGCTGATTTTCTAAAATCTATATCATATTTTATCCATCTTTCTTGAATCTTCTTCCACTTGTAATGATATTGATTATTTTAAGAAATACTGAATTAAAAGTGGAGTTTTAAACTCTTTTTCATTTGACATATCTCCAAATATTGTTAATTTTACTGTCAATATAAGTATCATAATTAAAAGGTTTTCTTTCTACATAGTGATTTATAATAATTTGAGTATTATTTTATAATGCTATATAATATTAATTATGCTACTAGTTTAAACAACTCATTAATTACGTTTCTAGCTTATGTCATGTATTTTCCTTTAGAAAATGTTTAGTTTAAATGATTGATAAATCAATAATATTTAATTCATAGCAACTGCCAGTGGCTAGAGAAACTGGTATTTTAGTTCCTACAAGACACAAATATAGAATTACATTTTGAAAATTTGATCCAAGATAATTGTATTTTCAGTATAGTGCTGATTGAGGTATTGACTTGTTCTTTATTTATAGTACCGTTAAAAAGATTTATTTTATAAACGATTGGATTTTTATCTAAGCATTGTTGATATAACATGCTAAATTCATCAGGAATACCATTTACTTACTGGTTGTTCTTACAGAATACACTTAATCAATTAAATTAATTGCATTTTTTAGTTTTAGATACTATCTTAACTATGTGAAATATATATAAAAGTAGACTAGAAATAAAATAACACATTTTGTCCCAGCCTTACATACATGTGGGTAGAAATGTTTTGATAATTTAGTTTTAAATAAAAATTGCAGGAGTAAAATCAATTTATATTAAACTAATTAAACATTTTTGTAAACTCAAAAGAACACATCAAAATGTAGAATTCATCTATGTTCACCTGATCTTAAGTATGAAGTTAAATTAGTGTATTTTTATAACAGGTTTGGTTTTCACTCTGATTACATCTTTTGTTAAAATGTGATTGAATAGAAATGAACTAACAAAGTTTGTCACAGTTCACCGAGTCAAAACATTTCATATCTTGATTGATTGGTCATTTCAACATTATATGAAAGTATGAATTCTTGGCCAAGTAAACACCTTTATTCAAAGTGAATGGTAAACCAAGGATTGAATAGTCGGTCAAGAATTCAGTGTAGGCCTATCATCTTTAACATAAGCTCATTCAACTCTCTCTGGATTCAGTTTCCATCTTGTGCTGATGGAAGATCTGATCCCAGATGGCGGGGGCTACGAATTGATGATGTAGGATATCCAGTCGACGGTGTGGGCCACCCGGTGGTAGATGCCTGGTTGTCCTCTCTGGGCACAAGAGTAGCCGGCTGACACTATACCTATCAGGTACCAACGGCCAGACTTTTCCATCATCAGAGGACCTCCTGAATCACCCTGAACAAACCGTAACACAACAAAGATGGCTTTAATAAATTGGCAGGTCTTTTTTATCAGAATATGAGAATATTATCCTCCAAGATCTCAAACAATAACAACTTTAATAAAGTGGCAAGTCTTGTTTATCAGAATATGAGGTTATCATCCTTCAAGAATCTCAAACAATAACAACTTTAATAAATTGGCAAGTCTTGTTTATCAGAATATGAGAATATCATCCTCCAAGAGCTCAAACAATAACAACTTTAATTTATAGGACAACATATGTAAAAAAAATGTTCTGGGATATATTACATGTTTATTAAGATATATACTACTTTGATATTCAATATAGAATTACAATCATATTTTTATTTTAAATTAATATTTATTATAATATTAAATACATGAAATATATAGCCTGAAAGTGAAACAAACTCAGTGTATGAATACTTAGAAGATTAGAATGGTGACGAGAATTAAACTAATGCATTTAGGTATATTCTAATGTGGTACAACCAATATCTTGATACTAAAATACGTGGGTGTATAGTTAAAATATGGTATTATATTTTTACATGGTTGGGTTGCGTGTGTGCAATACATTTTTATCACCCAATAACTATGTCAAAAGAGGAAGAATGCTGGAACCATAATCCTAATGGACCTGAAACATCGGTGATGCACAGCTGGGAAATTTGGAGGATAAGATATTTTATGTTAAGTTATGTTTAATAGCCTTTGAGATAGTGAACATAAATCATAAAAAGACACTGTTATTACATTTGGTGGGAGAAAAATTACAGAGTATTTGATTTACATTTCCTGAGTTAACGACATTGTTTGACGCAGCATCAACTTCTGAAGACAATGCACATGATCTATTTATAGAGTTTCTTAATAAAGTGACTAAACCTTTCATGCCTGAAGAGTGAACAACATATCTTTGGGGTTCTATCACAAAACACAGATGAATGTGTGTTCTGAATGAAACTGACATTTTAATTAATTTTATTTATTTACAATATTTACAAAGGAACCTAGATTTAAAAGAAATTATTTATTACTTTAAAGTACCATAAAAGTTGTTATTGATATGATATAATTATCGAGAGTACTATAAAACTAAGAGAAGTATTTGTTTAAGTTCTGTTTCAACCTTTTGCCATAAGAGCGAGGGTCAACTATGAGTGAAGAATGACCATGGGCACGGGATGAATCCTGGATAGCTAAGTGGTAAGAGCAGTGGCGTACTATGCCGAAGGTCCCGGGTTCGATTCCCGTGTCCAGGTGTCATTTTTCAATTTTCAGAATACATATGTTGGAGCTCAATTGTATGAATAGCTCAGTAAGATGATAGAGCTCATTTGTATCATAGAGCTTGGACATATTATGAAATTTTCAAGATTTGGCTATGTTGGCTACGAGTTGTAAGGGAAAGCAACCAAGTAGTGGTACAAAGGCGAGGTGTGGCGGTGCAGTTTGTATGGTTCAACCAAGTTGGTACAAAGGCGAGGTGTGTCGGAGCAGTTTGTATGGTTCAACCAAGTTGGTACAAAGGTGAGGTGTGTCGGAGCAATTTGTATGGTTCAACCAAGTTGGTACAAAGGCGAGGTGTGGTGGAGCAATTTGTATGGTTCAACCAAGTTGGTACAAAGGCGAGGTGTGGCGGTGCAGTTTGTATGGTTCAACCAAGTAGTGGTACAAAGGCGAGGTGTTGCGGTTGCAGTTTGTATGGTTAGTAAAATGCTTAAAGACTGTGCATTTAAATTAATAAATTAAGACTGTGGTTGAAAAACTTGTCTTTTTAAATCAATGGCCAATAAAGCACTATTTCAAAAGCTCAACGATCATGTTACGAGTCGGTCCAAGTGTTAACCATTTTGTCATTAGATTAAAATGCCAAGTATAAAACTGTTACATCGCTATTTTTGAGGAAAGCATGCTGATTGATCAAGTCATTGAGAAATGTACTTCAAGTGGGTTAAGAAGATTGTTGTTGAAAGAAGGTGATAAACTTAATCTGAATAAGGCATTGGCATTTGCAAGATCCTTAAAGCAAGCTGATCAGCAGACTCAAGTGATGGAAGCAAAACTGGATCTAATGATTTCAAAAACTGGCACAAAACCTAAAGAGAGATAAAGGGGATAGATCTGACGCAGGTAAATGTTTTCAACCTGTACCAACTGAACAATACTTTCATAACCCAACCTTTCCAGCACGTCATGGCACTTGTCGTAACAGTCAGAAATTAGGTCACTTTGCCAAGTTTTGTAAAACCAAGATAGCAAGAGATTAAAAAAAAACTGATAACTACAAAAATGTTATATAAGTCACCAACAAGTTGAGGAAACAGTTCATATAGATGAATACGTGTTACAGATTTGTAGGGTGCCAGAAACTGGAGATTATATAACAGCACTAATAGGTGCTGGTGTCAAGCTTAACTTACAGAGTCAAGAGCATCATGTAATAATTCTGTAAAAAATACACAGGAATCTTTGAAGGCTATGATTATCAAAGGGCATTAGAGTAGGCCTGATACACAGTTGTTTGCACACGAAAGTTTTAAACCACTATCTCCATAAGGTAAATCTGAAACAGAAATTGAACAAGTAATAATACAAGAGCAAAAAATGTTGACTCTTCTTGCTGCTGACAATTTTGGTAATTTGTTATTTGCTAAAGAAGCAGCGAGATTGCTATGGGTTCTTAAAATGGGATTAATAAAGCAGAGCATTAATACATAATTGACTCTAGTAGAGATCAAAGAAATACACTATATTATTTTCAGAAAAAATAGCTTAACTGAAAGATTATCAGCTGAAGCTCATAATGGCTTATGAGAAGAGTTCAGTAGCACTAACTGGTCAAATATTTCTGCAAAATGTAAAAGGAGCATTAGATTTAAGATTATCTACTTGTCAAAGAAGGCATAATTGAAGAGTTAAATGAACCCTGAAAATGGGTATCACCAACAGTATGCAAAGTTAAAAAGAGACGTGAACTGCGGTTATGTGTGGATAACTGGACATGTGGGCCAAGAGTGAAGCCATTTTTCACGAAAGCATCCAAGACCCACGATAAATGACACAATAGCATACTTGAATCATATAGCAGGCAAGATGGAGGAAGCAGAACTGTATATTGATGACTGGCTAGTCCCTAGTAAGAACCAACAGTAGCATAATATATCTACTGCTGACAATTAGTATCTAGAGGTCTAACAATAAACAGGAATAAATGTGGGTTAAACGAAGATAAGATTGATTTTATGAGGCATGAAGTATCTAAATACAATGTGAGGACATTATACAGTAAGATTGCAGCTATAGAAAACTTCCACAGGCCGAGATCAGAGGATGAACTTAAAGAGTCTTCTCGGTATAGTGGGGTAATGTAGCTTATAGCTGACTATTCCACACTGACTGAACCTCTCAGAGTTCTCCTACAAGAAAAAAAAGAAGAAGAAGATTGCTTTGGCCACAGCACTCGGAGTATTTGACTGCAATTAAAAAACAGCTAATATTGCAGATGCTTTAGGAGGCCTAATGATTCATTATCACTCTGATGGTCCTATAGTTATTGAATTTACCAGCAAGATCCTAAGTGATGTAGAGAGAAGATACAGTAAACAGGAGAGGGATGCTCTTGCACTGGTTTGGGCATGTGTGAGATATCACTACTATGTGTATGGGTCAGAATTTCTATTAATAACAGACCATAAACAACCAAAATTTATCTTTTCCCCAAGGTATGAGCCATCACTTAGATTTGACAGGTGGGTTATGTGACTTCAATTTTATTGATTCAAAGTTGTTTACCACCAAGAAAACAAATATTGCATATCTGTTATAAAGAATGCTAAATATAAAATTATTTGTTAGGGAAGAAGAAGAAGAAGGGGAAGAGTGTTTCTAGAGCTATACACATTGAGAAAATTGAGAAATTGAATGCGGAATCGACAAAGGATCCAGTAATGCGGGAATTTGGCAAATGCTTATGTTCAAATTCCTGGACATCAAAGTTTAGGAAATGTGAGTTAATCAATGATTAATAAGTAAATATGAAAGAATTTTACTAAGAGGCACAATATTATTAATACAAATGAATCTCAAAGACAGGACTACATCCAGCACACCAGGGTCACCCAGGTATCATAAAAATGAAACAAAAGTTGAGGACAAAGGTCTGGTGAGTTGATGTGTAAAATAAGACTGAAGAATATTGCCAGCTTTGCCATGAGTGGCAAATAGTCAGTAATTCCTGATGGACCTTGGGAAAAACTAGACATGGACTTCCTTGGACATTTACCCGGTGGTGAGTGAGTGTGTGTGTGTGTGTGTGTGTGTGTGTGTGTGTTGTGATGGATTACTTGAGTTGGATCTATGAAACTCGGATGGTAAAAACTATCACAAGAGACACAACAGTATTAGAATTTGACTACTTTTTTTACGATTCGGTCTACCAGAAACTATTATTTCGACAACTCGCCACAATTTTCAATTTACAAATTCATTAACTTTTGCGTGAATAGTGATATTTATTTACAACTGTATACACCAAGATGGGCTTAGGTTAAGGGAGAAGTAGGGCACCAAAACAGGTCAATATTGAAGCGCCTTCAAATTTGTCAGGCTTATAAAGGAGATATACAAACATCACTGGTGTTTTCATATCATACTACTCCACACTCTACAACTGGAGCTACCTCTGCTTTACTGATGTTAAATAGTTTATACTAATCTAATTTTACCATTCGAAAAAAGATGACAAAATCAGGGACAAGAGACAACCAGAGTGTGAGGGGGCACAATTGGTCTGAAGAAGTGAAAACATATGAAAAGTGAGTATTGATGTGCTCCTAACAACAAACTCAGTGTATACATACTTAGGTTGGCAATAACAATTGTTGAGATGATCGGTGGGTAGAGTTGTTTAAAGCTACCCTGTAATGAATGTTGTAGATTATTATAAGAGTACCTAGTGATTTTTAGAACAAATCCAGTAGTGGGCTTAAGTAAAATGGTATAGTTACATTGAATCTTATATAAAAAAAAGACTACCGTAAAATGGGTGTGGGGGGCTAAGGTCAACAATGAATAAAGAATTTCAAATTTACTGCTACAATAATTTTTCTGTCATAAATGGTTTCTATTTTTGCAACAGTCATGAATCCATGTAGTTATTAATTTAATTCAAATAAACATTACATTCGAAAAGTTGTTTGGACTGTAAGTAATCAGCTGTGGTTGTTTAACCTACAGGTGCCTGAAAAAGTCTTCTAAAACTTTATTTGTAGAAAATTGTGAGTTAGGTAATTAATTTTCTTTTGGAGTGTTTTGACTAAAAAAGTTTCATATTACTAGATACGTGTTTTTGATCTAATGTATATGCAGTAGATTTATTTTGGCTGAGGTGAAATACAAGAGATGATAATATTAAGTTGTAATTGCAGGGGGTGAGTGAGGTCAACATTCCACATTAATGCAAACCTGGCCCCTGGAACAATATCTATTAAGTAGACAAATCTAAGATTGTAGAGGCAAAAAAAATAATGTCAAGCATTTCATTGAATGCTCACCAGATATAGCTATAAAAATGTAAAAAAAAAATATCATTTTGTTAAAAAAAAAAATCCATAGTAAAATAAACATTCACATTATTTTTACTAAATTATGAATATTTTTTAATTTCAAATGAAACTTATGAAAATACATTAAAAATTTTACTAACCCTATTCACTTTATAAATATAAGAATGAATATTCATGCTGTCTAGGAGAGGATATATAACAAAATATATTGAATCACTATATTTCAACTGACTGAGGTATACATAGTTTTATCTGAAGATGTTTATATTAAGATCCGAGTAATCAAGGTTAGACAGATAAAATTTAAATTTATATAGAACGTGGGTAGGCCAAGGTAATAAACTAAGATATTTTAAGAAGTGTGGTCCTTACACAAGAGTGTTGTAGCGTTAAAAAGAATGAGTTAAGACCACAATCATAAAATAATAATTTTTTCCAACAAGTTTACTAACTTAAGTTTCCTTGACACAAACAAATATTCATCACTAAGCAATTACAAACCAGCCAGTTGTCAAAGTTTGTGTATGCCTGTAAATGCAGTTTTTTTCAGAAGTAGGTTAATTTGTAGATACAAATGTTCTAATGTTTATTTATATATCAGTATTGCAAATTACAAACACCTATTTGAGTTTTCTGTGCTGCCTCTAAAACTTAAACAAAACTAATTAAATATACTCTATTAATTATTTTTGTTTGTAAAACAATCTATAATCTATAAAATATAATCTATGTAGGCTATATTAAATTACTAATATTCCATACTAGTTTAAATTAAAAATAAATAGTAGGTCTTCACTATCCACTATAATTTCAACATTTCCCACTTTAAAGCAAAGTAATTATATTTTTATGATAACAATATTAACAGTTTAATTCAATTATATGTTTGAACACTACATTAATTTCAATTAAAATCGACACCTCACAGTCCTTCTAAAGGAATATTTTTGTTTGGTTATATATTCATATTAATGATATTACTGTAAAGAGTAGGCCTAATCAATAGCAAACCATGAGCAACACTAAACAAGCCTGACAGAGGCTTACCCAGTATGTAACTGTTGTCTCATCTGACAGATGCTTACCCCGTATGTAACTGTTGTCTCACCTGACAAGAGTCCTTGCTTCCTCCGCGATAGCCCGCACACATCATCTCAATAGCAAACCATGAGCAACACTAAACAAGCCTGACAGAGGCTTACCCCGTATGTAACTGTTGTCTCACCTGACAAGAGTCCTTGCTTCCTCCGCGATAGCCCGCACACATCATCTCGTCGTAGATAACCACGTTGATACCGTTGCCCTTGTGCCAGCGCTCACAGAGACGATTGTCGATCACTGGAACGTCCACCGCTTGAAGAGTTTTGGGACGCAGACGAGAACCTGCGCAAACAAGAAAAATGACAATTTATCTTTTATTTCTGTAGATTGTTCGTAAAATTTATTGTAATAATATATGACATGATAAATTAATTTTTACTAGGAATCACATAATTAGTTTTTGTCACGTGGACTTTATTAATATATTTAAAGTATCTACTGTGTCTAGGATAATAGGTTTTACTCTCTAGCTTTGGGCAACTCTAGTTTTTTTGGTGCAACACCCTTTGTGAAAATCCCTATAGGTGTTTATTGTTATCCTATCTGACTGGAAACCAGTACAATAAACATTATATTATATTTGGCTCAGACAAACAATACCTTAGAATGAAATGCAAACCTTTGTTTCCATCAAACACGTTAAAAATCATTATTCAATATTTTATTTGGTGAAAAGTTAAATGATACAAATATTTGAGTTAATTCAACCATAAAGTTTGTCTGTTGGAACTAGGTATAACATCTCGGCGGTGAACCTAACACAGAGGGGACAGGGAGGGAAGAACACGATTCTATCTACCTAGAGACACCACCGAAAGGAAAACACAATCTGACACCTCTTCATTTTTTGATGTCAAGGACCTGCAATGTTCTCTTTGAATATTTCAAAAAGGGAATTCACAATACATGGCTCAGTTTGATTTGTGAACATAGACTTCTTTTTTCCCTATTTTCTTAGTACCCATTTGGGTTGTACACTCACATTAATTATACTAACAGAATAACGATGAGGAAGGTAGAATTTTAGAGAAAATGTAACCACATTAATGTGAAGAGAGATAAAGAGGAGGAAACCATTTATTAAAAAAATGCACTTAGCAAAAGTGACCATGATTCAAATCCTGATATTTCTGGGATTGGGAATCCAAACTATTACGAGATTTAAGCGGTAGACCTTGCGATCAACAATGTGGGGTTTATGTATTGTTTATTGCAAACTTTAACTAGGATTAAAAAATGAAAATGAAAATACCAGAAAATAGGGTTGAATTTATGGCAAGCACCACTGACAAAGATGGCTGAGCTCTGTTGTGTTTGTCCTTTATCTGGCCCTAAATTGTGTTTAAATCTTGGTTGGGTGTACTAACAATTATTTCCCTACGAAAGTATCTTTTCATAATCTTTAGACCAATAGGGTTCATTTATTTTATAATTAATTACCCTTGTTATGCTCAGCCATTTGTCCTCTATTAGCTTTGTGGTAGATAGATATACATGAAAACAAATATGTCATATAATTCACTCTGATATTCTTAGTTGAGAGTCAGTCAATATAGTGACATTCATAACAAAATAAAAATAAAGGTAATGGAAGCAAATAATAATATAAAATCATACTTTATATTGAAAACAAACAAACTGGCTCATTTACAAGGAGAGCTTGAGAAAAAAAAAGTACCATCTTTTTAGGCAGAAAAATCCATTAGACTTCTAGACACGATCCAACAGCACTTACTCCAACTAAGTTCAATGAGTAGCCCACACATGGTATGAACTGTAAAAACTTATTTTCAGTCTTCATTTGTGCTTCAAACCCTTTGTAGGGTCAGACATGTTCGCCGCATTATCAAAGGCTGTCCTCGACATTGACTTAAAGGAATATCATTGCTGTCTAAAAAGGATTCTACTTCATTAAACAAAGACTTCCCAGTGAGACTTTTGATTGGCTTAAAAATGTATCTTTGACCTCCTCCAAATCGGTGTCCCTGTGTACGATTGACAACTGGTCTACAAGAGCACCGTCTGGAGAACACTCCGCTATCAATGAATAGTGTTTTGATGGTTTTATTTCACTAAAGATTGAATATAACACCTTTTCTCCTATACTTGAATTAGTTCTTTACAAATTGTTTTGGATAAATTTGAGGGCTTTCGTTTTCATTGATTATCATATTTGGCAATGTGCTCTTTCAAAAATGGGTCAAACTGAGAAATTATTTTCAAGGATACTTAGGTCAATGCCATTGTTTTCCATTCCAAAAATTTCATTCTCACCATGAAATTATAATTCTCGCTCACATGAAAATTTTATAGTTGACACAAAAAAAAAATCAGATAAATAAGGCTAACAAAAAATTAATTTTTGAAGTTGCACAGGATTGTTCAGGATGGTTCAGGAGCCGGAGTTGGAGCCCCTGAACCAGTGGTGGCCCGAGGCTGCAGCATCTGTTGCCTACCCGCCCTTAATCAGGCTCTAAGGGTTACAAACAAGATTAACATTTTGTATAGGTATCGATTTAAATTTGAGTTGGAAAGTTTCTGGTTTAGTTGCAATATTTCAACTAGATATACTGGCTTGTATTTACCCTCGTGTTTATCATGTGGATTGCTGGTGTGTTTATATCAGTGTTGTGGATACGTACCGGCCTGCAGAGCCCCCCAGCCCGCAGCCCAGCCATACTGGCCAAGGAAGTCCTCTCCCTTCTCAGGAAGACAGATAGGTGCAATGTGGGGCATATACTGCACAGGACGGTCAAGCTTCAGCACCGCGACGTCAAACCGGTCCGCCTGTGGCGTGAACTTGAAGTAGGGGTGGACTCGTATCTCACGGACACCGAACGTGTAGGCAGGAAGAGGTTCGACGGCTGAGTTGATGACATAGTCTCCTAGCGTCACCTGGACCTGCCGGGCTGACGCTCTGTCATCATGGAACAAACCAATCACAACACTATATTAGATATCTGTCTCCATGGAACAAACCAATCAACACAATATTAGATATCTATCTCTCCTCGTCATATCTACACGTTATTATGACATAGTCTCCTAGCGTCACCTGGACCTGCCGTGCTGACGCTCTGTCATCATGGAACAAACCAATCACAACACTATATTAGATATCTGTCTCCATGGAACAAACCAATCAACACTATATTAGATATCTGTCACCATGGAACAAACCAATCAACACTATATTAGATATCTGTCACCATGGAACAAACCAATCACAACACAATATTAGATATCTATCTCTCCTCGTCATTCTACACGTTATTATGACAAAGTAGTAGGCTAAAAGATTATTAACGTTCTTTGAATTGAAAATTGACACCTAGGTATGGTAATTGGACACGGGACCTTTGGCGTACTAAACCAAAGGTGCCAGATTCGATTCTTATGTCCAGGTGTCAATTTTAAATTTAAAGAATATGATATATAGATGCATCTATCACCATCATAGCTAGTAAATATAATAGTGTGGCTGTTTAATACATAAATATTAATGGTTTTAACAGTTTATAAACTGTATATTGTACCAATTTGGTAATTTTGTTTGATTATATTTAAAACTTTTATTGAGGATATAAACCAACCTGGTTTAAATGAACTAAAGTCATATTATGTAAAAATGTAAAGGTTAAGCAGACCTAAATATTAAAGTCCTACACCTAAATATACTTTAAAATCATAATCGATGTAACAATACCAGTGTAGCTGAATATTAGGTCTTGACGATCATAAATGTGATGGAGTCATAATGACCTATACTAATAATGTATTGAGTTACGGAAAAAATAATACTTTGGGTACTCAAACAGGATAACATTAGGACCTAATGATTTTATCACTGAAAAAGGTTTATTATACTCTCAATTATTATCTGATAGCAAATTTCAAATTAGTGTGTGTGTGTGAGTGTAAGTGTTTAGAGTGGCCATGGAATATAACTGAGTGTAAGTGTTTAGAGTGGCCATGGAATATAACTGTGTGTGTGTTTAGAGTGACCATGGAATATAACTGTGTGTGTGTTTAGAGTGGCCATGGAATATAACTGTGTGTTTAGAGAGTCCATGGAATATAACCGTGTTCAGTCTTACCAACCCATGGTGTTCCTTGTCCATACATACCTAGCAACGCAGTGCCCGGCTGTGATCACATGGTATCTGTTGACCAGAGAACCTCCACAGCGACTAGAGCCGATACGGATGTAGGCCTATAAACAAGTTGAATCCTTAGCAAATACTAGACTACTACATTTACCTAAAATATTGGGCTCATGGGTGGTATGAGTGACCTCATAACTAGAACGCAACTCTACCTTAAACTCCTTACTTCCTACCTTTAGTTACATTTTTATGATATTTTTCTCACTTATTAAACAAACATATTAGCAATTCTTGCAGAAAGAATGTTAAGCAAGAGATAAAGTATGAAGGAAAGAGGTGGAATACGAATTTAGCCAATTCACTGACATCCGTGGCACCATACTATACTAACATTGAATGCTAAGAGTATAAGTTAGAGGGGATTAGCTAGAAACACATAGAGGATCTCTTGATATATAAATATTCCAAGCTCACTAAGAGTATAAGAGGGGATTAGCTAGAAACACATAGAGGATCTCTAGATATATTAATATTCCACGCTAGCTAAGAATATAAGAGGGGATTATCTAGAAACACACAGAGGATCTCTAGATAGATTAATATTCCACGCTCACTAAGTGTATAAGAGGGGATTAGCTAGACACACATAGAGGATATATAGATATATTAATATTCCACGCTCACTAAGAGTAAAAGCGGGGATTAGCTAGAAACACATAGAGGATCTCTAGATATATTAATATTCCACGCTAGCTAAGAGTATAAGAGGGGATTATCTAGAAACACACAGAGGATCTCTAGATATATTAATATTCCACGCTCACTAAGTGTATAAGAGGGGATTAGCTAGACACACATAGAGGATATATAGATATATTTATATTCCACGCCCACTAAGAGTATAAGAGGGGATTAGCTAGAAACACATAGAGGATCTCTAGATATATTATTATTCCACGCTCACTAAGAGTATAAGAGGGGATTAGCTAGAAACACATAGAGGATCTCTAGATATATTAATATTCCACGCTCACTAAGAGTATAAGAGGGGATTAGCTAGAAACACACAGAGGATCTCTAGATATATTACTATTCCACGCTAGCTAAGAGTATAAGAGGGGATTATCTAGAAACACACAGAGGATCTCTAGATATATTAATATTCCACGCTTACTAAGAGTATAAGAGGGGATTATCTAGAATCACATAGAGGATCTCTAGATATATTAATATTCCACGCTAGCTAAGGGTATAAGAGGGGATTAGCTAGAAACACATAGAGGATCTCTAGATATATTAATATTCCACGCTTACTAAGAGTATAAGAGGGGATTAGCTAGAAACACATAGAGGATCTCTAGATATATTAATATTCCACGCTTACTAAGAGTATAAGAGGGGATTATCTAGAAACACATAGAGGATCTTTAGATATATTAATATTCCACGCTAGCTAAGAGTATAAGAGGGGATTAGCTAGAAACACATAGAGGATCTCTAGATATATTAATATTCCACGCTTACTAAAAAGAGTATAAGAGGGGATTATCTAGAAACACATAGAGGATCTTTAGATATATTAATATTACACGCTAGCTAAGAGTATAAGAATAGGGGAGTGAATCACACCTAGGAAAACTTGCTGACTGATGAGATGCAGACTTATCCAGACAGATATTTAACGTTTTTACTCGTCATGAGTATTATGAAAGGTCACTTCCGTGATAGTACCCATTGTCTGAATCCATTGCAACCAAGGGATCACGTTACTCAAGCCCCATGACCTCGTGTGTGAAATGCCCCCCCACAGTTGTATGTTGAAATAGTCAAGCCTCCCTGGTCAGGGCACTCCAACCCCTTACCATCATACAACATCGAGCCAAGGGAAGTCCTTAGTGGACGAAGGTGGTATGATCCATTCAGGGTAATATAAACTATATTTTAAGGAGGTATTATTGATGTTTGTATCAAATCTCTCTGGTAGAAAGTGGTAAAGATTCAAAAGATGCAAAAATTGAAGTGGCTCTATTGTTAAATATGACGGGTGAAAAGGGCCTAGAGGTACACAATACTCTTTAATATAACTAGAAATTAAAATCATTTTAATAAAAGTAGAGAAATAATCAAAAATATATATTAGTTGAACTTGAAATGTTCATTTCCCCCGGTGACCTGGCGGTCTAGGGGGTAAGGTGTCAGACTTCTATGCTGGCGGCCGGGGTTCAATCCTCGGTCCCGGCACAGATTTATCTGATTACCCTACCCTTCCTTCACCTCTGACAAGAAATCTTGTGAATGTGGGGAATGCCAGGCCTCCACCGTGGTTCGGATTCCACGTTAAACTGTAGGTCCTCCATTTCATCTCACAATCACCCTACCATTACACATTAGCGTAAGTGCGTATAACCCGAACGGGTAGTAAGACGTGGTGCTAATAATAATAATAATAATAATAATAATTCATGTCCCCCGAAAAGGACGTGATTTATGATATATTTCTCTTTAACATGAGGAAACAGGTGGAAAAGAACCATTAGATGATTCTATAACTGATTTGAAGAAGACACAAGAAATGCGTGAGTTTGGTGATGATAATGATGATAATACCACGGATTCGACGAGTCGAAATGGCGCCTAGAGCTGCGATGAGAATACGGAGTAGAGAACTTCAAGAACGAATACTTATTGTGGATAATCTTAATTTAAACTAAACTATTGAAGCATCCAAAACAAACCAATGAGGCTACTAGGTTTATGGGAAAGAAGTACAGGAAAAATTAGGATCGAGAGTCGATACAATTTAAAACAAAATGAGATACAAAGGGCGAGGGGAATCCAGACCAAAGATAGCTCTGAACGAGGCTTGACCAGCCATTAATAGACCGCACATATTATGGTAATATATATTCAAACAAAATATGTCCAGCGTACGGTTGACGCTGTAACAAGTTTCAGAATTATGGACAATATGAGAAAAAGGTGCAAAAATCAGGACGTGAAATGCAAGAAATGTAAGATACCGAGAAAGGTTATGATGAAAACAATAATGATCTTTTAGTATCCATAGTAAGAAAACCAAGTCGAAGATTACATTGAGGGATTTTAAAGGTTAGTTGTTAATATAAATACTTTATATAAAAAAAGAATTAAAATTGACAAGTAATTGTTAATACAATGCATTTTGGAAATGTTTGATAAATTTAAGATCAAGCCAGGTTGTATTGAAAATATAAGCTTTACATTTAAACACAAAAATCATAATTTAGTCTTTTTCGTTAAAGAGGTTGGAATGCCTGTGTTAGGGTCGGGATTCTGCTGTGTTCTAGAACTAATACCAGAGGTGAATGCTATTAGGTTAATAAGAGCAAAGAAGGTGTTGTTAAAATAAACATGGATGGGTAGTTTGAAGGCGTATTTTAAGGGTAAAAAAAGGCAGTTCTTGTTGATAGGCCATCCAGGCTCTGACTTTTAAGCCAAAGTAAAATAAAAAACTTGAAATTTTACGGAAATATATGAGTGTTTGACTGTATTTCTCGGCAGCGTGCTAATAATTAATACAAATTGCAAGTCTATTAGATTATGCCTTGATACAAAGGAGTAGAGTAAGTGAGAAGATATTTTAAATACCTTCCCTTGAATATATAAGTACAATTAAAGAATAAAGGCTATTTTAAAGTACTTGATTTTAAGGATGGTTGATATCAGATATGGTTTGATGAATAATCAAATGACATTTGTACTTTGATGCCCTTCCGGGATATATAAGTTTGATAAATTACCATTTGGGCTAAATTATTATTATTATTATTATTATTAATATTATTATTATTAGCACCGCGTCTTACTACCCGTTCGGGTTATACGCACTTACGCTAATGTGTAATGGTAGGGTGATTGTGAGATGAAATGAAGGGCCTACAGTTTAACGTGGAATCCGAACCACGGTGGAGGCCTNGTTTAACGTGGAATCCGAACCACGGTGGAGGCCTGGCATTCCCCACATTCACAAGATGTCTTGTCAGAGGTGAAGAAAGGGGTTGAGTTTGGACTAAATTGAAAACAGTAATTTTTTGCTAGAAATTAGCAATGATAATTTTAGTTACATCTCAGGTGTATAATTTGACTATTAGCTCATAGCCGTAAAAGACATACAAAAGCATTATTGTATACAAAAGTCGTTTAGCATGCCCTCAACTTAAATGTTAAACTTAACCCTAAGAAAACTCAATACAGGGTGTAACAAGTAGAATATATTGGTTATAGATGTGATAAATCTGGAATGATTTCATATAATAGAAACATTTAGAGCTGCCTAGAAGTAGAAGATTGTGGTAAATACTACCAATTAAGAATTAAAAACAAAATTGGGCCAAGGTCATGCATAGTAGAGCAAGAAAAATAAATAAATGAGGTGAAATACTTTCTATTTGTGTCATTAAAACCTATATAAGGTAAAGTGTAATAACACCAGGAACGTTATGTTAATTTTGAAAGTCAGAGAAGACTGAAAATGGAGAAATATTCTGAACGAATTCAAAAAAGTATAAGGGCTGTGCACCTTCCTGTTCGATATCAATCAATAGACGAAACGAATTAGACAGCTTAAGGCAGATTACTATGCCGTCTGGGTTGTTTTTTCGCTTGAGGAGATGTGATATAACTAATGCTTATATAATTGTTTTACCTTAACATGTATATGTTAATATTAGTGTATGAACAAATGATGGCGACACCGGTCATGTAACATATAGTAAAGAGAGCGGCCATGAGAGTATACGCTGGATAGGCAGGATAAGTTCAGCTGTCCCTAAAGGTTTTGAAAAAGAAGAGAAAACATCCCTTTACATAACACCGATGTAGAATAAAATTTTTAATAGTATTTTTTTAAAAGTGTAGTGGCATGTTAGTAAGCGAAGCAAATGTGTCAGTTCCTTTTGGCAAGATAAGCTGATACTTTTCCGCTTAACAAACCCGGAGAATCAGACCTGCGGGGAGCTGGGAGGGTAGTGCGCGCGCAACTATTCATCTCAGACAATGAAGGCGACCAGTAAGCCGGCTATCCTAGACTCGTGAGGGTTACATTCTGAGTATATTATATATTGTGTTTTAAACTTTTATTCAAGTTTAGATTAGTTTAGTTTTGTGATAACTTTCTCAATATAATATTTAAGAGTAATGTTTTAGGATTTAGTGTATTTACCGTAAAAAAAATGGGAGTTGCTGTAGACATCAACAATGACTCTTTCGGTTCAGTTGACTTATTGTTAAATAATTATACTGAGGCTTTTTCTTTAAAACAAAAAGTACAATTAGAAGGAAAAGACCAAAATTATATATTTCACAGAAAGTGCCTTGGTTTCATATTTCAATAAAGCATAAAATTTGTGACAACATAATTATATAAATTTTTTATTCATTTTAATTATAACTATCACTTGCTATGAACTATATTACATACAACATTTAACTAAAGGTAATAATATTAGTTTTGTAATGCGTAGTCACTATTTATCATAAAGTATATTTGTATGTATGAAACACATTCCTGGGTACAGCCTTAACAAGGTACTGTACCTATAGGCCCATAACAAGTTTATTTACAACTCTTAATGAATTGTTGAATATTGTTTTACAACACACCAATGTTAGAATAAACAAATCCCAGTTAATTTAAAGCAATAACATAAAAGTTTTGTGGTATTTTACTAGGTAATTAGTGCAGAAAGTTAATATCTCCAGTAAAGTGTGTAAGTAAGGTCTAGTTCGTACGACTCACCTGCCAAGGGAAGCTGCCAAAGCCAGCCTCATCTCCTCCGACTATTCTTCTCTGAGCTCCAAGAGATGGACCCAACTTGCCAATGGACACCCCACATCCTGAGGACATTCAGCAAACACACACCCGTATCTCAAGTAATACCCTCGCACCATCATATCTCAAGTAATACCCTCGCACCATCATATCTCAAGTAATACCCTCGCACCATCATATCTCAGGTAATACCCTCGCACCATCATATCTCAGGTAATACCCTCGCACCATATTATCTCAAGTAATACCCTCGCACCATCATACCTCAAGTAATACCCTCGCACCATCATACCTCAATATGGTGACTCTCAAAACTCTCAGCAAATAGAGCCTTTAAACTGATTAACACATTTTATAGAAACTGTTGATAACAGATAAACATATTATACCAAAATATCTGACCATGTAAGGTTTCATGATACAATAGGTATTCATATATTTAAAAAATTAATGTAACAACTACATACAAAAGGGTAATATAAAACATATGCTGTTCATACATTTTAAATTTCTGAAACTCAATTAATATTTAAGAGCCTTATACTCTCTCTCTTTATAAACTATCTGCCCAAATTTAAGCCACAGCTTCTGTGAAGGGAAAGAAACAGAAATTCTTGAATAAAAAAGGTCCATAAAACTAATTTTGCAGTATTTATGTAATTTGTATAATCTACAATGTAGATTGAGTTTTCAACGGCGCCGTGAGTATGCAGCTATAGGTACGTACGTGTGAAGCAAGTTGCATATCATCAGGCGGACAGAAGTGTCCGGCCGCGAGCAACGTTGCCTAAAGTTGAGCACGTGCCAAATGCAACCGATGGATAGTTGTGATGAGTCGTTGGGGGTGGGG
>CABFOV010008073.1:0-25129 GCA_902141375.1 Timema poppense
TGTACTGTCCTACTACATGTTCCCCTTGTACCACTAGCTGTACTGTCCTACTACATGTTCCCCTTGTACCACTAGCTGTACTATCCTCCACAATTCCCTTGTACCACTAGCTGTACTGTCCTACTACATGTTCCCCTTGTACCAGTATCTGTACTGTCCTACGACATGTTCCCCTTGTACCACTAGCTGTACTGTCCTACTACATGTTCCCCAAGTTGTAGAATCTTCGCACCAGGTATGTACAGTTGGCCTACAATGTTTGGACTTGTGTTGAACACATGTGACCTATAATGCACCTCCGGAGTCCCAAGGTCATTATTCAGCACTAATCGCCTCTGTCTGTACCATCAAGATGTGGTGTGGCTGGAAACCTTGAGTTGTATTATGTAACAAAGTCTCTTTCAAAAAAAGAATACAACTGGGGCATAAGGCAGTTTTATCTCTACTAGCTGTAGTACAAATATTGCGCTGCCTTACATGTCAGTCACATGCAAGTGTTAGTGGTTATTATTATTAGGTAGCGATTCTAACAAACTATCGTTTAAACGTGTTTATATCTTATGGCCGTTAATCAAACTTTATAAAATTATAACAAATATACTCGGTCATTTATCGCCATAACTCGCGTCGTCCTAGCTCGAAATTAATACTTTATTTATAAAAAGGTTATAAGCCTATTATTACCTATGAAATAATAAAAAAAGAAGATAATAGTTGGAAAACATGTTTCAGGTAAAAAATTTGATTTTATTAACAATCTATTGATAAATTGAAAAATCTCTCTAGTTCGGTATTTTATTACTTTCTCGCAATCTTACAGGCAGAGAAAGTATATTGTGATCGTCAAATAAAATCGAACTCGAGATTTTGATTAATCTCGACGTTTCATGACGCTCGAATCCGAAAAAGTGGTTCTTGACTTTACGTTTTGTCTGTCTGTCTGTCTGTCTGTCTGTCTGTACCTCCAACTAGAGCCTAAACTATTCTACCGATTGGGCTAAAACTTTGTATCAAGGGTTTTAATAGGTTTACCCCAAGAATTTTTTTTGGAATTGGATATCTAGCCTTAAAATTAAGGGTAGTTTCCTTAAAGGTGGAAAGATAAAAAAAAATACGATTTTATCAAAATCTACCTTAACCATTTTGATTAAATTTCATTTCTAAGCTTTGATCAATATTGCAAACCAAATGGCTACTCTCAACTTTTCGTCAAAATGACATTAAGGGTTCCGGTCTGATGCGTAAATTATAATTTTTAATTTTATCTACGTAAGTTTTTGAGATTTGAATATTACTTATCATTACATACATGTGGATCTATTTACAATAAACATCTTTTACTTAAAACATATTTTGATAAAACCAAAAGTTTTAATGATATACATAAGTATATATTTTCTTTGAACTTTGCCAACTCTTTAAGGTAAAGAATTACGACCGTTAAAAAATCTAGCCCGAAATGTTGATGAATCTCGCCGTTTCATGACCTTCTAATCCTAAAAACTTGTTTTGGCATTGCCGTCTGTCTAACCCTAAAATTAATACCAATTTACTAAATGGTGAAAAGAGAAAGATTTCATTTTCTCAAAATTGGCTGTAACGATTCTATCTCTCTCATTTTAGACTCAATAGTCAATAATTACCTATTTTATTGATCAAACAACAACACCCCTTTAAATAAAATTTCTGGTTGCTCCACTTGGTAATAAGCCTAACTGAACTTTATATCTTACTTTAATGCTGGCTTTCAAAAAGTCCTAAACAGTTTTTTTTTTAATACTCCGTGAATAAAAACAATCGACCAGATAAAACTAGAACACAGTCCCCCAGGTTCAAATGGATAATAATATGATTTTTTTAAATTTGGTCAAAATTAATTTAGCTCAGAGGGCACATTACATATTAAGGCAGATGCATTACATTTATCTAACATAGGGAAAATGCTCGTAATTTAATTTTAATTTGTGAAAGAAAAAATTTCTTTGCAGTAATGTGCGCTTTAAGAATAACTAATGTTAATGTTAACTAGTTTTAGTAGTTCATGTCTTACAATGATTAAAAGCCTGTTCCCTTTCTTTTTTTTACCGTACCGTCAGCGAGTATCAATAGCAGTTCTTTTCATAATCACAACAAGCAGTCAAGGCGCACGAATCTTGGGTTTGTTTCCCGTACCAGCCAGAAGTCATATAATAGTATTTGAGCCTCTAATGAAGGAACTAGCTGCAAGAGGTCACCAGGTCACTGTAGTCAGTGCGTTCCCCCTTGATAAGCCCATGGACAACTACACTGATATCAAATTGGATATGCCAGATATATCCAAGTTTATGAGTGATCAGGGTGAGTGATGCATCCACTTATATATTAATTACATATATGAGTGTTTTTACATTTATTGCCTACTATAAAGCTGTACTCAGCAATGCTCATATATATATATATATCTTAAGATGTTTGGATAAATATTGAAAGCTGTAAATACAGTAATTATAAATATGTACAGTAGTTTGTAAATATATATATATCAAATACAAACCACAAACCTATAGTTTCCGTGTTAGCATATTATTAATTTATAACATCAATGCTAAGATTAATGTGATGAAGCGCTAATCATGGCCACTAAAATAATCAGTTCCCACCTTACAAGCTTTGAACATGGTATGAGGGACTGTCCAGACACTAAACAAAAAATACCTTGATATCTGAGTTGATCTCTCGCATTAAAAAAAAGTATATTATTATATATTGGACTTAGTTTTAAAAATACCTATCAAAAATTATAGAAAAATATATCTAGATGAAAGTTTAAACGAAAGTAACAAATTAATTACGGGTATACAATATAAATTATATATCAAAATAACCTTTATGGTAATTTTCACTACGGCTTGTAAAATTTATGTTGACCAAACTTTGAAGCTATTAATTTGCATGGTTTGCCGCAACATGAGCTAGCGCTGTGATCACTTCATTTCGTTGCTTTGAACATGTGACATGTAATAATAGGTATTTACGAGTGTTTTAGACTACATCTACTATAAATCCTTCACGTTGCTAGTATGAATAAATATCATTTATTATTTTAATTTAAAATATAATAATATATGTGATAGTTCATTGAAATAAATAATATAAATATAAATTTGATAGGGAAAAAAGGTCGTGTTTAATTAGAGCGTTACTTTTAAACAAGTTATACGCCTATTTAAGTCTTAAGAGTTTACTAAATCATTTATACGTTTTACAATAGTGCTAATATAATTTTTTTTTGTAGGCTAGGTTAAAGAAAATACCCTTTCCTTTTCACTTTTAAAATTCCATATCTTAATATTTGTCAAATTATTCAAAATGTCACTCAATAAGATCCGAACATGAATTCCCTTAGGTGTCTTAAGCTAGTTGATAAGATTGTTGTTGCCTTAGAGCCCTCAGCCTATAATACGCTATATTTATTATTATTATTATTATAGTTTTACTACTTAAATATTACATAAAGTGTCTAACCCCTCTTCCAGTGTACCGAACTAGATTTGATAAAAATAATAAATTTAAATGCTTTTACAATCATGAGCGATCGATATTATAGTTTATATGTATTTTACTAATAGGATCCTTTCATTGGTGATCTTAATTATTTTCTCTACTCACCGTATTAACTAAAACCATCAAACAAAATCTTGCTCGTCCAAACTTCTCTGCAATATTTGAATTGCGCGCGTGCTGATATGCAGGGATACTAGCGCTTTATGGCCTTAACGTCTAATCAATGGAACTAAAGAGTAAGATTCGTATATCATAGATTTTGATCCATACGTTTTATGCATCCAAGTTTTGAAATAATCAGTGATTAAATGGTCTAAGGCATCAAGTCCATAGTCACTGAAATGGAGGTGATGAGAAGTTCAAGTTTCAAATATCGACTGATGTACTGAGGTGATTTTCCATATAATTATGATTTATCATTGTGTGTTTATTAAATTAAATTAGGGTATATATCTAATAAACTACCCATTAATTGTGATCCACGTTTTTATTAATTGATTTTTGAAGAGATATCATCACTTGACTTTCTTTATTATAAATAAAATACGAACATCTGCATCTAATATAAATGGCTGTTTGAAAATATAAACATACCCGATCAATAGGTTTCATGTAATTCTTTCATTTCGTTGATAAATGTATTTCTACCCAATATATGTATAACATTTTTGAAGTTATCTCACTCTCTCCCCCTAACAAACCTTCCCTTATTCTGGTGACCAAGGGTTGAGAGCCTTGTGACCACCCAAGGAGAAGAAGATCATCTATTGTGGACTGACTGTCTGTGGCTACCCTAACTATTCACAAAAACACTTAGCTAACTTTGTTTTTGTAGCTACGTGTTACTACTCGTTCAGGTTGTACGTTTATGTAATAATTAGTATAATGGTTTTAGGGATCAGGAAGTTTATATTTTTAGGAATTGTACCCACATTTTCATGGAGAATGAAAGAGGAAACCAGTTGGGATAACCATGCTCAGTACATCTGATCGAGATTCTAGACTCGATCTCCTCGTCATCGGTCTTTTTAGGGCTTTAAACCATACATCCCCCGAAGTGGGTTAGCTAACATTTATCTCTCAAATAAAAAATAAAATCGTTGATAACCATTGTATTAAATATACTTATGAAACAACAAATTAAATAAATCAGATTAAGCTTTTAAATGTATGTTTTAGAATTTAACAACACAGTAATTTACTAAATGGGATTATGATAATCACTTATTAATAACACATAAATGTAAAATTATATGTATTAAAATATAATCTCTACATAATGCATTAAGAATAAATTAATACGTTTTTTCAGGTGATACAAGTCCTTTAACCTGGGCGAATGGTTTTGAAACCATCATCTACATGATGAAAACGGGTTTAAGGATAACTCAATGGGCGTTAGAAAGCAATGAAGTGCAAAAACTCATTCATGATGAACACCAACATTTTGATCTAGTGTTTATTTTAAGTGCAGTAAATGAAGCCTTTTACGGATTTGCACACAAGTTCAACGCTTCAATTATTTCTATCTGTCCTAACGTTGGCTTCTATTGGACTTTAGATTCAGTTGGTAATAAAAGCCCTTCATCCTATGTTCCTAATTGGTTTCTCTCTTATGGGTATAATATGACGTTTCTACAAAGATTTTACAACACAGTATATAATTTGATAATGAGTGCTAGTCGTGAAATATCTTATTTACCTGGCCAAAACTCTTTGATGAAGAAACATTTCCATAATTTGAAAAATCTTCCGACTTTGCCGGAACTTGAGCGAAAAACGTCTTTGGTATTCCTTAATGGTGCTCCAGGAGTATCCGCTGCTCGGCCATTGCTACCTAACGTTATTCAGCTTGGAGGAATACATATTAAACCTATAAAACCACTTCCAGAGGTAAGTAAATTATTTATCATAAAATAGAATATGATTTATGTCTAGCTTGGAGTTTTAGTGCCGATTTATATCAGAAAGTGATACAAAAATATATTATTATACGGTACATGTGATTATAAATTAATATAATGAAATTCTAAACAATGAACTAGTAGCTCTATCTAGCGTTGAACGGGCTAAACACATGAGTCACGTCATTAGCAGGCGTGTATCAATAAGCATCGGGAATGTGCTTTGAAGAATTGAAATTGAATCTATTAATTTGATGATAGAAAAATTACCAAGGTTCCTCTCGTTTGAACAAAACCTTATTTTCCTTTTCGAGTTTCACATTTGGTATTCCGCAATCATTTGAGACCACTCGAGACACAAACAATATGAACTGATTTCTATCGCTAATTCTCGAAGGGGTCTACCCACTCGAAATATACATTTTCACAGGATTTAGCAGTATTGGTGAATAAAGATGGCGCGTATGTTATATTTGCTTGCAATCCAAGAATTAGAAGAACGTAAACTTGAATGAAATAGGACATTTCGAATCTTCAACGATAGGGATAATGCATTTGCCATTAGTGGTAAAGCATATGTCAAGCTATTTAGATTGAATCAACGTAGTCTTGTTATTTAATTGTCATATTAGACGACGTGATGGAGGGTCAATCTCGAACGTCTGCATTATCTGTTTTTACAAAGGTTAACATAAAACACCAAAAGAATTTATTATAAATAAGATCCTTCCCTTCCCACCCCAGTAGCATTACAGGTAATCTACAAGAAACAATATTTATAATAGGGGAGTTACACTCCGCCACCATGCTAGAGATCACAAAAGGGCAGAAAACTACATAACATCTCGAAATAAAGAGATAAAGAAAAGGAACCTCCAATGACATTAGTGT
The DNA here is from genome assembly GCA_902141375.1 of Timema poppense. NCBI lineage: Eukaryota > Metazoa > Arthropoda > Insecta > Phasmatodea > Timematidae > Timema > Timema poppense. The sequence goes on from CABFOV010008073.1 coordinate 6,339, forward strand.
AGCGTTTGTGCCGACAAATATCCACACACTGTATTAAACCGCCAAAAGGTGGCAAAGCGTTAATGTGAAACCTAGGTCGAAAAATAAACATAAATAATTACCATTAAACATATAAAAACAAAAGAGAATATTTTAGACCACTAATAATGAAAACAAAGGAGAGTATAAGGTTATAATCTTTATAAAACTTGCAACATCTTTGGATTAATGCCGCGAGCCCCAGGTTAGAAATCACTGGCTTAAAGTATACTCCTCTCATATATAATTAATTTTCCAAGTACACTTATTAATATGTTGTTTTGTTTGCTGAAATAGCACATTCTCTTTTATGCAAAAAAGGACAAAGAAACTATTATTCGAGACACGCCACTTTTATGGATGGAGGAGTGAACTTGTCATGAATCGGGCTACGTCATGATTGGATAATGTTTTGAGAATGCTATAAACGCTGTAAAATACTTTTCTAGCTATATTTTTTGTAAACAAAAGGAAATAGTATATTTTTATACATTCCTTAAATAATTATTATTATTGTTATTTTAAAAGTCGGTAAAAGAATGGCCATTTTTATTGGGTTGAAAAAAAAAATTAAAACTTTAGCTACTTGCCTAGAAATTCTATAAAAGGTTATGTACATTACAATTCTTAAGTAAACTGATATGGGAAGTAGTAATTATATTCACTAACAAACTAACAGATACTAAAAGAAACAAAAATACTTAATAAACTGATACAGAAAATAAATTGATTCTTAGTGAATAATTATTAAAATAGAAATTAATATTCATTTTATGTACAAAAGTGATTTATAAAAATCCTTGTGATCATCTGATCTTATTATGGGAGTACTTCGTTGACACAGCGACACGAGATCTTTAAATTTTGATTTGGGAATCGACACTCCTTTGTTGAGCTCTGTAAGCTGGATTGTTTACTTTTATAGGTTGTGTGAACAGCTTTATCTCAAGTTACGTCTTTTCGTTGGAAAGCTACGAGTCTTCACCTGAGATCCATCAAACATTACCTTTGCTATATCTCATGGACTAAAATAGATACAATATATACATAGCTTTGTGTTGATGTAGTCTTGATAAGGGGCTATTTAAAAAGGGACGTATAAAAAATTGATTTTTCTGGGTTACATATATTCTTCCGGAGGGCGACGTTACAAAGAGGGCATAGGCTAAGTGACGGGATCTAACGCAATACTTGATAAATTCACTATTGCTAGACATGTCCAGAATATATATAGTACAGGTATTCAAATTAAATGAGCTTTTTACTAGTAGTTAATTATATAAACACCAGTCCTAAATAACTACTTGGCCAACGAGAATATTATAGTGCAAGCTTTGTCATTAGTTTGGATCCAAAACTATTGTAATATCCTGATTGTATAGAGGTGCGGGCTGTTAACTCTATTAATTTAATAATTTAATATTATGGCTGACATCAATGTTATTTATGGCTTATCTAGAATGCAGCAAATAGTCAAGTTATTGCACTTCTTTGGTTTGAATGGGAGTTAAATGAACTAATTATCTACCAAATATATCGTTGGGCTACGTGGAACTTAAACTTAATACACTTAGAACAATTAAATTCAAAATTTCTAAAATATTATTGCAAAACAAAGCTCACATCATAAAATTGTTCCTTTAAACCATATAAGCTTTAAGTATTGTTGCAACGAGATAAACAGGAGTAAGAACAATCCAAATATCCTGAATGCAAATTATGAAAATTCTAATAATTACAATTGTATTCTTTTTTATCGTTGCATTATTGTATCATTTTGGACATAATCCAACAGATACCAATCTCTAATTGAAATATTTTTCATAGAATAAAATAAAAATATATCAGAATATTTGAACTTAATAAATATCTTTTATATGAAAATAAGACTTAAATGTTGCTGTCATTGATATTATGAAAGCTATTATGTACGATCTAAATACATTTGAATTATTACTTAAGGACATTCGGGACTACATTGACAGCGCAACTGAAGGAGTTATTTTCTTCAGCATGGGTTCTATAATCCAAGGCTCTATGCTTCCTGAAACCACCCGTGATGCTTTTATGAAGGTCTTCTCCAAACTTAAACAAAAGGTATTGTGGAAGTTAGAGGTGGACTCACTTCCTGGACAACCTGCTAATGTGAAAATTAGCAAATGGCTACCACAATCTGATATACTAGGTTAGTATTCTTTAAAACCGCTCGTTGGAACCATATTTAGCATTCTGTATGTTTGTAGAATATATACTTCATAGGTAAAAATACTTTACGCTTTTGATATATACATTTAGTAAATTATTGTATAGGATACTTCTAAATATTACAAGGAAATATATCATAAAGATAAATAACCAATTATGGTGTATTTTTTGACCTTATAAAACAGCAAATATTGTTACAATGGGATGTACTAGGTCCTATCTGGGTTGAAGGTATCTCACCTTTCTTCTCGGCTAACTCCTTGTTTCAGTAAACCGAAACTCTTCTCATCAGGACCTATGGGTGGGGAATGAAGTTAAACCAAATATCTTACACCTTCCCTCATTTTTTTAAGCATTTACAAATTAAATTTTTAAAAAAAATACAGATTCAACAAAATAATAACAAAACACGCATAACACAAATAAATTAACCTTGTCCCAAAACCTCACTCAAATCTTAGTTTGACATGTCATACATAATCCATTAAATGCCTTGGAGCTCGGATTCTCCTGCTCCTAGTATATTCCGATCTTGAGTCCAACTGGCTCTTACAGGTGCTATTGCTGACATTTTCAGAAACATCAGGGACTACTGCTTGCTTTTCATGTGAAAAATTAACTAAATCATAACCTCTTTATACCCGGTTCTATCAGTTACCCCTTGACCCACTAAAGGCTCTTTTTGTGTGTTAAGTTCACGCCTAGTAAATTATCTATGTCTCATTATTCCTCTTCCACCCTTACTTATACAGTGAGACCTAAATAGAAGACATTTTTTAATTACATGGGAAGTAGTTGATAGTGGGCACAGTATCTTATAGAGTTCAATATTCTCTACATGACTGTTTATTTTCATTACTTTACTCTTTACGTCGGTGACCTGGCGGTCTAGGGGTAAGGTGTCATACTTTTGTGCTGGGGGTCCGGGGTTCAATCCTCGGTCCCGGCACAGATTTATCTGATTACCAAACCCTTCCTTCACCTCTGACAAGACATCTTGTGAATGTGAGGAATGCCAGGCCTCCACCGTGGTTCGGATCCCACGTTAAACTGTAGGTCCTTCATTTCATCTCACAATCACCCTACCATTACACATTAGTGTAAGTGTGTATAACCCGAACGGGTAGTAAGACGCGGTGCTAATAATAATAATAATAATAATAATTTACTCTTTACAGTTTCTAATTATTTTAACCAATTTGAGAATGAATCATAGTACAATAAGAAATTACAACCTTCAAATTAAAATAAATCACCACTACTCAAAACCACATTTCCTTACAGAGTCGACTTACTGTACGAATTTTCAGGAGATTATTGGGAACATCTATGTTTGGAAGAATAAAATGAATACTTTAAATATATGTTCAAAAATTAAACTATGACACGGGAATTGAATAACTGAATTTTAGCTTAACTTGTTTGATTCCCAACTCCAAAAGAATATTTTTACCAGCGTAGGCCTATATTTAAATAAATATTTATTGTTAAGTAAGTTATTATTGACAACTGTTCATTTCTTTGCATAGTAAGTTGTATAAACTTGGTATGTACATAACTAAAAATGGTTTATTGCATAATCAAGCTGATAAATTCACATCAAGTTGTTTAAATATAAAAAATATATACGTTTGATCTTTGTTACAGCTCATCCCAATGTTCGAGTTTTCATATCTCATGGTGGGCTTATGAGTACCTTAGAAGCAAGCTATCATGGAGTACCTATTTTGGGAATCCCCTGTTTTGGAGATCAACATCAAAACATACTCAGGGTTCAAGAATCTGGTTATGGACTAACATTAGACTTGAATAATATAACAGAAACATCGGTGGCGTGGTCATTGGATGAATTAATAAATAATTTACGGTAAGAATGTTAAATATTAGCGATTGTTTTTACTATTCTCAATTTAAAATTGGTTAGGTAATCACTAATTTTTGACAAACGAACCAACAAACATGGATTATTAAAAAGCAGGCCAAGATTATCTTTTAAATAAAACTTAAAACCTAAAAAGGAAATATGACAATCAGTGAAAGTTACTGTATTTAAAATAAAATTAGATGTTTTACTTACTGTTTGGGTTCAATTTTGTCATCGATAAACCTCATGACATCCATTAAACTGTCGTTTTTCATTATCACTTTTGAGATACGCTATCTTGAGAATGAGCTATGTTTATAAATAACGCATGTTTGAAAGTTTGCTCATGGATCGACCTTCTTGGCCGGTTTTCTGTAGGAGAGATGGAAAAGTTGAAATTAACTCTACTCGAGCAGTGTGTGCTACGCTGGCTAAGCGGACTTCGGACTTCTTGTGATTTGATTAGAGCTGTCACGTGATCAAATCTCAGCACGGCTCACCTTTTACAAAGAACGTGCGAATCCACACTAACAAGGACATATGATTCCAAAGCATGAATTTAATTTTAAATCTGTTAAAATTCCATCGCTGTAATATTTTTATGGTTTTAATGTGGATTTTATCTCTTAACAAAAATATAGAATATAAATTTTATTTTGTGCTCGGCAAAGTGACGTTGCATAAGGGACAAATGATATTTTTGATTTAAACTGGCCAATTTAGTTGGGTTACTTATGTTCAAAAATATATATAATTAAGTGGCTTGGTTATAATTACATTTTATTTTTTAAACGAGAAATATATAGGTTGCATTTAAATGTTATTCAATAAGATTTGTTTACTACATATTGTATAAACTTTTTAGGCTGACCTAGTTATAAGACCCAGGTAACGTAAGCTACAGTAGCCCTAGGGCTATTAGGGCTACTGTATATGATATGTATATCTTTATTAATAAAATTAGGTGTACAGTTACAATTTATTGTTGATAAATTAGAATTAGATATCAATCAACTAAAACATCAAAAACAGGTAAGGATAGTTAGATGGGGCATTGGTGTCTAAAATTACACAAACATTTAAAATTAAATTTAGTATTATTTAAATATTGCATTTTTTAATATTTTGAAATCTAATTTCCTCAACTCTTATACGTAGATATAAGTATATTAATATATTTTTAGGTATTCTTCAAATGCCCGCCAAATATCACAAGATTTTCGTGACCAGCCCCAGACTCCAATGGAAAGAGCCGTGTTTTGGACAGAGTATGTTCTCAGACACGATGGAGCTGCACACATGCGAAGTTCCGCTCTGGACCTCAACTGGTTTCAATATTTCTTATTGGATGTACTTGCTTTTGTAATCGCTATTGTGGGTTGTTCTTTCATTTTAATTGTATACACACTAAACCTATTTTTAAGAGCTATTTCAAGAAAATCGGATGGCCATGAAGACAAAAGCAAGAATAAAAAATATATTTAAATTTTTAAAAAGAGAGGTTACAAATTTATTTCTTAAAAGACAAAACAAAAATCTACAATAATAATCGACTTATAGAATAGATTTTGATTCACTTTGGTATAGTTTTTACGAACATTAAAAATTATAAAATATATTTTTTTAAATAAATCAATTTAAACATACTTAGATTCTTGGTTGTATTTTTTTGTGCTTTACATTTTATTGGCATTTGCATGGGATTAAGTTTTATAATTATAACTATTAATATTATTATATATTGAAATAAAATCATATAAACAACATATAAAGATAGATGGAGAGTCTTTAATCAAATCTACTACCACTACTATCGTAGTATGACATGACAATTATTTTAATATTATATTTCAACTAAACATGAAATTACAATAGTAATTATTAACCAAAAGTATGTGGTGGGTCGTGGATCCCTTGATGTACACAACAAATCTATTTCCAAAAGAATGCTAGTTGTAATATGATGATATTGTCAAAGAAATAAATGGTGCGGTGCACTGAATAGACTTTCTCCCGATTTTATCTTAATATATACATTTACCAAAAACGATTTAAGATTGTGAAACAAAATAATAGGTATATGCATTGTTGTAGAAACACCACACAAAAGATCACAAATTAAATAATATACTCTTTTACTTAACTACTCTATGATACTATGGAATTACTAACTAGGAGCACTGTTATAGAAAAATTGAGAAAAGAGAAGCAAATATCTTCGTCCTTAATAGAGCATGAGAGTCAAACTCACTTTCAAAAACCTGAATAAGAATTATATATTCCACTATAGCTCAGAAACTATTGGTTTTATAAAAATATATTTCATATTAAATATTTTTATCTTTAATAGTACTACAAATTTACAGCTATAAATCATTTCATTACTCAAACAGTTGCTTAGAAATGATGAAAATTGTAAAATCCCCCTTAAATGTAATAAAAATCCTTAGAGCTAATTTCAAGAAAATCATATTAACTTTTTTTGCCCTTCAGTAAACAATCGTTAATTTTAGGTTAAATATAAATTTTCAAAGACTCCTCAGGGAGACTTTACAGAAACCCCAGATAACAAGTTTTATCTGAATCGAAAAAAAATAGTTTTGGCTCTATCCCGAGATACAGACAGATGGCATTGCGAAAACAACTTTTTTTTTTCAGGACATGAAACTTCGACATTTAACAAAATCTCGAGTTTGAATTTTTTGACAATCACAATATTTTCTCTCCGAAGTGTCGGGGGTAGTAGATAAAAATTATCGTTTCCAAAATCCTTTTAAAAAAGCCATCAATGTTTAAAAAAAATTTAGTTTTGAAGAAAAAGTATGGAACTTATATATATATATACATATATATATATATGTGTGTGTGTGTGTGTGTGTGTGTGATCCTGATGTTAGACGATGAAAGTTCTCCATCTGAGAAGACCATGGTATCAACGGGTTGAACCTGGAAAGAGGATCACGAGAATGACAGACGTCAATAAAGGTATGGTTGCACCTAATGATATCCATACTATACTGGATGGACATAAACACACCCCTTGCAACTGTTGCACCCTCTCTGAGTCCTAATACTACCCGACCATAAAAGGTAAATATAGGGAGAGGGTAAACTTAACAAACAAGATAAATGGATATTATAAAAAAAGTAAATTCAACAAAATGAGCAGTTTATTCAATTGAAAGATAAAGCGCAGTTAACAGTACATGGTCTCATTATATCATAATGAGTTCTGTTGGAAATTATACTCGAAGTAAACAGCTTTACATAATTCAAGTTGCGCAAGTGTTTTAACAAAAGGAAACATAATACCATCATTATATTGATAGACCAGTCTATATGAGACAATACTGCAGCATATATATTTAAAAGCGATACAAAAATATAAGGGCCTAATGGGCGCCTTGATATGGTTCCAAAGGTTTCGTAATTCACAGAAAACGATATCATAAATATAAAGTAATTTAAATTTTGACGACTACACAACAGTGTTTACAAAACGTGAGGGTTTGACTACCAGACCTAAGCCAAACTCCCACGGGACTATCCGATCTGACTGAGAATAAGGGACACACAAATAAACAAAACTTTAGATGTTCAAACAGAACTTACGTTACAAAAGATTAAAGTTATCCTAATTCAAATTACAATAAATAGTTACATCACGTTACGTTAATTCAAACCATAATTTCAAATAAGAAAAGTTACTTCAAAGAAAACGGGAATACTCTACAATTCCAAACAAATAAATATTAACATGTCAACTTATAATTAGCACGTAACTGAGGATATTTACAAGAATAAATACAAAAATACAAGTCCAGCGCCCGAGCGGCGACATTTTAAAGATAGAGTATTTAAATTAAATTGACGATTAAATTAAATACGTTAGATTTTGAAACAGAATATTTTATGTAAAAAGTTTATAGTTAATAAAGAAGTTAGAGTTCATAACTCCACTCGTCTAAGCGACGATTTTGATACATTTTACAAGTATTTCTCCAGCCATTGTCCAGGTCCATGACAATGATCTGTCGTCAATCGTTGATCGTAGAATAGTCAAATTTTGCACGCATGCATAGCCATTATATAGGGATTTCGTTGTTATGGTGGGGTTACAAAAACACACGCGGTGACGTCATGATGCCTGCAAAAAGTCACGTAGAACTTTGTTGATGTTGTTGATAGTTGTTCTTGCTCCATCGGAAAATTAGCACATTTCCAATCACCCGATGTTTTGAAGGAGGTTCTTCTTCCCTCCGTCAGAGGTCAGCTACGTAAGTATCATCTAGCAGGCGTTGGTATTTCATGTCCCATTACTTGCTAGTCCATTTCGAGCGTCGGAACGAGTTGTTGATACACCGGACCTCTCTTGCCCCAGTCGCCGGTCTTGGATTCCCGTGCGTCGTTCAGCCTAGCAGGATTCTATTGAAAGCAGATTCATATTGTAAGTACTTCAATAGATTATAACATTTATTTGGATTGAGTCGTGAAACATATTGTCCAGCATTGTTATATTATGTCTTCTTAGCCTACAAGAACTACAACAGCGAACAATACTATTGTAGGTATCCTAAATTTAATTGAATATATTGGAGCGGGTAGTATGATTTGATGCGACACATCCATTTACGTCAGTATGGGGCGTTGCCCAATTGTAACATTATATGACGTAATGTTACACAACGAACCAAATCGTGATGGTAATGTTTTTTGTCCGCTTGTTAGCAAGGAGGGATACTTAATAGTTTCTTTCAATTTTCTTGTGCACAAACGTGTTTCTAGTGAGTAGTGAGTAGAAGTACTGTTTTTTTTAAAATAGTGAAGTACTATACCCCACTTAGCTGAAGACACATTTACATTAAATGATATCCAATTCAGTTTTAAAGGTAATATCGTACAAATAAGAATACAATATTTAATGTATTAAAATGAGTAGCTACTGCCCGTGTTGTTTACATTCTGCCAATACTAAAATATATTTAAAATGGTTTATTAGCTTTTATATTGGTTTCAGAAACAATATTTGAAAGTTTGATAACTAAAATAGAAAAAGGTAGCTTAAAACTTAATACATGTGTTTGAACAACGAACTTTGTGTAGAAGTCTTACGTTCAAACGATCATTTAGGTTTTAGGCTCATAGGAAGTATTAATATATTAGTTTATATAGACTTATTTAAAGGTACAAGTCATATTGAACTTAGTTATGCTGTTCAAACCTTTTATTAACACTTTTATTTATTTTAACTAATCATACATATGATATATCTAATATATTCATAAACATTAGTGAACACTGTTGAAATGCCACATTCTCTTAAATGCGTGTAAGAGAGAGGGAAACAAAGATTCTTTCTATATTTTACACAATAATATTTAAACGACAGCTGGATAATTTTAGCCGCAGATGTTCAGCCAGTTATTTTATAGAGATCAATGGTCGCACCACGAGTTAGATGCTAGAGAATATACATACATAGTAACATCATCCCAGGACAAGATATAATTTCCATCTTTTTACCAGATTCACTTCACTCTAAGATTTTCGTATTCATATTTATTATCTATATCAAACCTCTCTCCTCAAAATGTTTAATTTCCGATATGCCTAAAAATTTCACACAGATCATAAAAAAAATAGACATAGCCTAAATAGATCTATTCCCTAACGAGAATATTTCAAAGGAAGAGATAGGACTCGTAAGTTTACAAAACTAGTCGTTTTGGAGGTCTAGTTACCTTTGTAGGTTACCTCAACACTAAAGTGGGTTCTAGATCTTTCAGTTCCCAAGTATCCCTGAATACTGAGTGAAGACGATTTTAGCCTAGGAGAAGGGTCTATTTTTGGCTCTTGAAAACTTTCCCTAATCGGTGGATAGCTTCATTCAATGCATCTTTCCCTAGGCATGAGACTAGATAGGAAGAGTTCTTGCATCCCTCATTTTTAGAACCATCCAGAATTTGTGACAGGTTTATAAATGTTTTGCAATCTGTGGTGAGGACCTATTGATGCTCCCACCTATATACAATGTTATGAATATATTGTGGGCTTATACGTTCTCGATTAGATTATTGGTGTTATTTTACATCACATTGCTCCATGATCTACATTAGCAAAACTGGACAAAATCCAAAATGCTGCACTAAGACTGTGTCTGCGCGCTTATCGTACATCATCGACCAACGCGCTCCTCATCGAAGCACTGGAGATTCCTTTATTTCCTAAACACCACCTTTTGGAGAGCAAATTTTTTCATTGACAATTGTTCCACTTCCAGTTCTTTGCGGCACAGACTGCGTACCCTTACATATTATGTCCAGACTAAGCAATATTTGTTGAACTAAACTGGTCCAACTCTGGTGGTTAGGTTTTTTGGATTTGAATGAGCTACTTCAATATATTTTTTCTATTCCTTATTCTGTACAGTGTGTCACTTGGGGGCATGATGCACTCTGGGACATAGCAGTGGTGTTATCTATTCCTGAATTAGGAGTAAACAAATTTACTTTCCGATCGAAAAGAATTTAAATGCAGCAAGGTATGTGAAGGAAATATGGATTTGATACAGGCTTATATTTACAGATGGATCTAGACGTTGAGGGGAGCTAACCCTAGTGGGTGAGGCCTTTTATGAGAGTAATATTAACTATGTACGGTCATTAATATAGTTTACTACATTATGACGGGTCAATATTTACAGTGGAACTATTTGCTATTCTGCTGGCAATAAAATATACCTTATCTTTATGTCCTCATCCAGTAGTGCCGCTATGTGACTCCCGTAGTGCTTTTTAATATGTAAACTGCTTGTTGAGGCCTCCATCATGCCCATTAAAAACTCAAATAATCGACAAGAGCACCACTCTTCAAGCTAGAGGCTACGTATTGCGGTATCAACGTAGTCCTAGTCACTTAGGTATAGTGGGTAATAGGAGAGTGTGTATATTGGCATTTAGTGTAAATTTACTTTCTGTTGTACAGGAATTCCTTCTACCGTAGAGCGATTCTATACCGAGAGTAAAACTCACTATTGAGTATATGTGGGGTGAAAGGTGGGAAACCACATTTCAGAATAAGACCAAATGGTACCACGAGGTGTGTGGTGCAAAATTAGCTACACTATGGTTTTCTGCAGTAAAGGGCACTCGTAAGTTTATTTGTACTTTAATTCGGCTTGGCCATGCCTACATGAAAGATCAACTTTATTTGATACTCAAGGTTTCGTCTTCAAATTGTGCAGTTTGCCACGTTTTTGAAACTTTAAGGAATTTATCTCTGACTTGCCCTGTACATCAATTGGCACGGGTAAATTACATTCATAGTTAAATTACAGATTTTTCTTTAATTGTGTTACACTCAAACAACGTTACATTGTACAAGTGGCTGTGTAATTTCCTTCTAAATATAAATGTTAATATAAGTATGTTCAAAATCTTTTCGGTTTTGAATGGTTGTTTATGTTCAAGTCTATGCTTAAACCATTAAACGTTTAATTTAAATAATTTTAGTGGTGCACATTATTATTTTTTCATTATGTATTGATTATGAATGCCATCATTGAAATATTGTATTTCAACTTCTGTACTATTCGCTATATTTTATTAATGATAATAAATTTTGTATTTCTGATTGTTTTCTAACAGTTGTCACTTTGAAGCACCAAAATGTACTACATAAATGCTTTGAGCTTTTTCAGTGCCTAAATATGTTACATATACAAGCCGTAAGATAATACTAATAACAATGGCCTTACGTGCACGATATTTTGTTTACTTCCAGTAATAATTTAAATAATATCATATTATTTTGTATGGTTTTAACGTATATGAGGGTTAGAATAATGAGTTACTGTAGAGAGCGCTCATGGTCAATGTCTGAACTATATCAGATAATGTTGTCAGTATTAGCATAGAATTACTAGAATGCTATCTCTGAAGAGTTGAATCTGTGATGGCTATGACGTTTTAATTTTCTAGGCTACCATTTTCATTAACTGGTACTTATTTTGTTCTGGCAAACCGGTGATTCATAACCAAAATTAAACTTTGAGACTTCATCAGATAATTTAGCAACCAAAGGTCAAAGTCAAGAAATTAGTTTATCGTGGTTGACTTGTTAAGTAATACTGTACTCTTCCGTCTAAAGAGAAAGGTGTATTGTGTAAACTTTTCTTTCGACTAAAAAGAATACTGCAATGAGTCTTCAGTGGACAATAATTGCTACTTTTCTGTATGCAGAAATAGCGTTCGTATTACTACTTGTTTTACCTGTTGCATCACCACAACGATGGCAAAAACTTTTCAAATCTCGCTTTTTACATATGTTAAACAGCCAAGCCTCTATTTATTTCATGGTTCTTCTGGCTGTCCTCGTTCTGTTTTTCTTGGATGCCATCCGTGAAATGAAGAAATATTCCAGCTCTGAAGTGGATAATGCTCACGGGCATTTAGATGCGGAAATGCAGGTCAACATGCGATTGTTCCGAGCACAGCGGAACTTTTACATCTCTGGTTTCGCACTTTTTCTTTCACTAGTTATTCGTCGCCTTGTAATTTTGATTTCCACACAAGCGACCCTTCTGGCCCAGAGCGAGGCAGCTATGCGCCAAGCCAAGTCTGCCACCACAACCGCTCAAAGCCTACTTGCGCAGAATCAAGCAAGTGTCGCTCAGAACGACACGAATGAAGCTCATGACCGTGAGATTACCGAATTGAAGGAAAAGCTTGCTAAGGCTGAAAAAGCTCTAGTGCTCGAGAAGAAGGACAAGGAAGCCATCAAGTCGCAGGCAGAATCGGTGAACGCAGAATACGACCGGCTCTCCGAGGAACACCGCAAATTACAAGCGACAGTGGAAAGTGCGGGGGGTGAACCAAAGAAGAACGCTTGAAGTAATTATATGATGGAGGATTTTGTATTTCATATTTTCATTTAATATAAGTATTGTAGCCCATTAAGTTACTTGTCACCCTTACTAATCTTTCTGGCTAATATCAATGCTATAATAACATATTTATGGGTGTTGCGTATAGTCTAAATAAGACTGTAGGGTGTTATTTTTTTACTAACTGTGGAACCTGTAGGCCTACATTGTATTAATGGGTGATTTTTGTTTAATAGGTCTACCATTAACACTAATTTAATCTAATGAATTTGGATTTTTGTTAAATAGCCTATTAGAAAGAATAGGTGGGTACGGTAGGCTACCTACTAGTTAAAGTTAATCTTTAATATTATGTTTTACTTAATTTTGTTTGGTGTCGCCCTACCAGTTGGTTAGACCTACAGTGAAACTCTTTGTTTCTTGTCAGGGAAACTTTATCGACCAAACTAGAAAAAGGATGTCAGAATGTGTATTGTACATGTTGAACATTTATATAAAACCAGGGCATTTCATGAAGTGTTTTCAAATTACATAAATTTCATTAAAAAAATCACCATTGTAAGCCTATTTTTTTATTATAAATTTAAAGGGTTAATTTTAATGATTATTTTATCGATTATTCTTAAGTTAAAATGCAAGCAAATGTAGGTTTTGTTTCAATCTTAAGAGGGTAGTGCGCTCTATCCATCATCTTTTAGGCTTTTCTTCATTGTTCAGCTATTTTAGTCACTTTATTACGCACATAAGAAATTGCACTATCCTACATCGCCCAAATCACTTTCGAAATGTAAATGTTGACAATGACGAGTAACTTTCCAGCGATTCTGTCCACTAAAACGGTACATGGCGTCATCCTTTGATTTGTACCAATTCACCTGTGTTCTATTATGTATTGAATAGGCCTATTTTGTTTTATATATTATAGATTTAATTCGATAATGCACAAAAGGCCAGGTCAAGCTTTGTTGGGAAGGTGCCATAAAACTTAATTTAAACTGGGTATATTGTTATTTCCATGATGTCATTAAAATTATGTTCTGGAAGATACTTCGACGTTCTCGCGAGTGGAACTTTATCTTATATAGGGCCTAGCCTAATTAATTTTTAAATTTGGTTCAAATCATTTCTACGGGTTTTGATATTTGTAGAACTAACGGGTGATATCAATAGGAATTTAATGGTCGAGAATGGGGCGGATAAAGCGCACAGTTCCCGGCTGGTAACATTATGTTGAAAACTATTTTTAAAAAACAGTAACTTTCTTAGAGTAGGCCTACTAAAAGATAAAAAAGCTAGCCTACACTATTTTGTACTGGTCTTATTACTTTTTCATATTAAATGCTATGGGTTGGAGGTTAGGTGGAATTTATAGGGAATGCACCTGCATTTGTGAGGAACAAGAGTAGTAAACCATTCCCAGCACACCCGACTAGGATTAGAAACTCAATATTTTCATCAGCAATCCACTCTATTGCGAGAACAACGCCTTAGATCATATGACCACCATTGCAGGTAAAATGTTCCACTACTCAGAAGTTTAAATGTATGCTATAGTTTTTTATTACTGCTTCTTACTACCTGTTCAGGTTGTACATGTTAGTTTTTTTTAAATATTGATAGACTTAGGGCCTACGAAACAGCAATGGCATAAACCAAACTCACATGAAGGGGGGCTACTTATCTAGCCTCATGTGTGACAAGGGACTACTTATCTAGCCTCACGTGTGACAAGGGACTACTCGTGTAGCCCCACAGTGTGACAAGGGACTACTTGTATAGCCTCACACGTGACAAGGAACTACTTGTATAGCCCCACGTGTGACAAGGGACTACTTGTATAGCCTCACACGTGACAAGGAACTACTTGTATAGCCTCACGTGTGACAAGGGACTACTACTCTATACTTATTTAATATTTTTAAATTAGACTTACTTTGGACCCACTTGTGTATTGAGCAACTTATCTAATCTGGCATTTTTATCAATGAAATGATAACTATTACATCACAATCGCTTTAGAGCCGTTAATTTAACTTTAGTTCCGTTTTAATCCCCTCCATCGAGAAGAGCAGTGAGGTCAGTTGGTATAACCGAAGACAATAAGCCAATGAGAACATTGTATCTTCATATCATCGAGTGGATACTTGTAGAGATCTTTGGAATATGTTATTTCGAAACTGCGAGCAAAATAAATTCACAACTCCGGCTCTAGTCGGCTGTAGTAGTGTTTGGAGAGTCCTTACAAATGATAAGTGTTCCAAGATAATTACACTATTGTTTTAGTGCTAAATGTGCCCAAAATTAATATTTTTTCTAAACAGTAACTGGACAAAGTGGCTTTGGGAGGGCTATTCAAATAAATCTATAAAACCTAACTTACGCTGCCGATACAAAGCCAAAATAGGCTAATAACTGTAAATATAATATTTAGACAAATTATTCATACTCGACACATTCATGAGATTGTGAGGCGAGTTCTCTCGTTCTACCGAGCGAACACATTGACAGAAATAAGACAGGGGAACAAACAGGAGAATGGAGAACATAATGGATTACATGCATCCAGGTGCACGGACTAAGGTGGGGTTGTCGTTTGGGTGATGGCAGGCGTGTACACAGCATTTTAGTTGGGAAACCTGACGATATAAAGACCCCGTGATAGGCCGAGACGTTGATGGGGGGATGATATTAAACACCCATCTTTGTATTAAAAAAAAAAAGACAATAAAGATTGTTGGAGCTAATTATTTTTAGAACTTTACAATAAATAGTTTGTTTAGTGGAATTATGAAAAAGTCAATTTTTTAAGTTTGGTCAAAGCATTTAAACCGTTCTAAGTGATAATATAATTTAAAAACTATTTGTCACCCTAAAACTTCAATGTTTCACTGGTTTTAATGAAATAAAAAATACTTGGCTGACCGATTCCAGCCGCCATACTTGTACATTTTAAGATGTGTCTATTTTACCAACAATTAATTTCAAGCAACTTAATGATGATATTAATGGTGTGGTAGCAATGGTTTGTATGTACTGCGCACCCAAGGTGGGGAGTGCTAATGCTGATCCTTTAGTGCATCACGACACGCAACAGAATAGATAGATATGTCCGCTTCTTGGAACCAAACTAGATCAAGAGGCTTTGTATCAATTCAGGTAGAATATCAAGTTCCATCGCATCCAAATCAAGATTGATTCGATGGTTGAAGTTTTGATGAAGTCGAAGTTTAATATTTTGTTGTTGTTACATAACACTTATTTAATCTTTTATCTATCCATTAAGTGCATCCACGTGAAGAAGAACGGTTTAAAGAAAAATACAAGGCACGCCAAAGTAGTTAAGGCTGAGCTATCAGAATTTGTCTATAAATTATTATTTTATAGATGTCACGTAGTTACCAGTTAGTGTTAAAATACGGTTTGGTGGCTGTTATAAAAATGATTATATGTCATACTCGGTGAGATATTTTAAATATGTTGGTAACATATCAAAATTTTACCCTTGTAAATATCATGAAGATGCGATGGCTATTGCAAGTCAAAGCAAACAAGATATTTTTACCGTTGATTTCAATATTTTGAATCTTTGCACACCCCTACTGACGAGACTATAACCTATCAAACATGTTTTATAAGCTCTGTTGTTGAAACAGCTCTGACAGCTTAAGAGCGTTCATCATAGGCCCAATTCAGCTCCCGGCTCGCGTCAGGTATGGAAACTAAAATACCTACGATATGCCAAAAATGTGTGCAGAGCATTCGTATTTGAATGATCTCTCCGAGTTTTCCGCGGTAATTCTGGGGGGTTTACATGTGATGCACGCATTTATCATTAATGAGTTTTTGTTCATCACCATTTAGTACAGTAATATTGTACCACTAGCTTTTATGGTCAAATGGTCTAAGGCGTCACACAATAGACAGGCCTGCCAATGACTGAGATAGAGGTTTTTTAGACCCAGTCGGGTGTACTGGGGGTGGTTTTTCCTCTACTTTTAGGCAAATGTAGGCACACTCCTTCTAGATTAAACCGCCCTCATCCCTAACACATCAGCATGATTAGTTCATATGAACATAACAGGTACAAACAGTATGATGGGATGTTAAAACAAAGTCTACTCTGATTCGTTGAAAATACTTTGATGCCAAGTTTGTACGTAGGTTGTCCATTGTAAGTCAACCATATTCTCAATAAACACATTCTTTTGTTTGGTTAAGTGAAAAATGACAACCTTGACAAATGAATTGAGCCAGGAGCGTTACGGCCAATGTTCTACCACTGAGCCATCACTGACTGCCCTTCAATTAATATTAATTAATAGTTGATTAAAATATTTTCTGTCTAGCATACGAATCAACACATTTGTGTTCTGGTATAATTTGGGAAACAACCAAAAATCCACTCAGTATTTAAACAAGTTGGCACCTTTACTAAATATATTTTGTATTGACAAGCTTTATACTATCTAATCTTTAAATGAGACTGACAACATTAATTACTTTAAAGTTAAATAAATCTATATTTTATGTGTGTTTATATAGAAGTGTATTCGAATATTAGTTTCACAACACCACAAAGTTGTTACCGAGGTTTTCCATAAACCACCCTACTCACCGTCTCACCCTTTCCGTGTGTTACATAACTGTTTACATCAAGATCATGTATTCATAGGGAAGCGTCTGTAAGACACCACTTGCTCGGAAGTTATGTCGATTAACGTTGAAAATGTGAACCTTGTTATTTTTTTTCAACATTGATATTTGATATTTAGATATACGGTCTGTGTTGCGTGACATTGTAATGTTACCTGGCTTATGGAGGAGCCCAAGTACACACGCCATCAAAAGATTGTTCACCTCTGTGGAAAAGGCGAGATAATAATAATTTGTAACGAGATATTGTAAGTTAAAACTGTGTGTTAATTAAAGAGAAATACTGTTAGCTGCTTTTCAAAATATATTATATTTACTGATTATACGGTGTGTATTATTATCAAAGAACAGACTGCCCATACAAGTTGGAGGTGGCACCGGACTTGTATTGTGCGCTCTTTAGGGTTGTTAACCAGGTGGGGCCATCCCCCGGGGTTACACACACCTGTTCAGACCTGCTCCCCTGGTACTATAATATTTACTATTAGTAGAGTTAGGTTGAATCTGAATCTTGCAAAAAATTAACAAAGAGCAAATATAAATAAAATAAAACACACATAGTAACTAGATGTTAACATTTATTATTCTAATACATTCATCATAACAATCATACATTCTGTTAAGTGTTAAGTTACTGGCCTGGGGCCTGGTTGTTAAGTTAAATATATAATCATGTTGGTTCCGAACCAACAAAACAAATTTCACTTGAAAAATCATTAAAAATAACATATTTTTTTAACAATTTGAGTCTGTAATCCGAAATGTTCTCAAATATCCTCGAAGATTCAAGGGGCCATCACTAACTATTAGTGTTTATTTTCAAACATACAAGATTTTCTCCTTGACCAGATATAATATGAAGATGCTAGGTCCACCAAAAACTAACAGAAAAACTTGTGCTTAGAGAGCGTACATGATGCCACCATTTTGGAGGTATGTACAACATTTCTCCGGATCTGAGGTGGCACTCCCATGCAGTGGCCTTTTTAAAGTTGGGGAATGTCCGGTAGTCGGGTTCCTCCGGGTCCACCTGCGCCGTGTTGTTGAGCAGAGAACCGTCGTGGGGGTAGAGGTGAGGGGAGTCCACAGGGCTGTAGAGCAGTAGTCTCTTCTCTCCGACAACCTGGGGAACACGAGGAGAATATACAGGGCTGTAGAGCAGTAGTC
>CABFOV010008074.1:0-10845 GCA_902141375.1 Timema poppense
ACAAGTGTGCAGTAATATAAAACATTTAATTAAAATATGTACAAGTAATTTACAGGTGTAATTTAAATAAACCGTGTGTGAATAAACAGCCGTCATTAGTTCTCTTTCTTTACATTTATTAATTATACCGTTTTAATTAGTGCTCGAACACTGAGCTATAGACAGCTGATTAAATGGTATATTTTCCGTACAGTGATGATAGGCGCTCGATCACGGAGCTTTAGACAACCTATAAAACATCACAGCATATATCAAGGAACTAATCCGTAGTGTTTCAATCGACGCCCAAAGCGGGGTGATTGATCACATATTATTATAATCGACATCGACTCCCAAAGAGAGGCGCGATAAACAGATAGTATTACAATTGGCGCCCAACGTGGGGCGATTTATCACATAGAATTACATCGACTCCCAAAGAGAGGCGCGATAAACAGATAGTATTACAATTGGCGCCCAACGTGGGGCGATTTATCACATAGTACTACGATTGACGCTCAAAGAGTGGCGCTTTTAATCGATAGTGTTACATGATTTTTCCATTTTATAATAGATTCACGACTCCACTTGTCACAGTTGATAGCAACTACTCCCACTATATTGTTTCAGGGTACCGGAGAGTCCTCAGATGACCGTGAGGGGCTTGTTCCAAGCTGTCCGCTCACAACTCCACTTCTCACAGTTGGCAGCCTGGTGGAACAACAGCAAAGGTTCTCACCCTGTTAATGTCAGCTACAGAGTTACTGTGTCTGGAGAAGCCTTCTCATCCAACTTCAAGCGTCCGCCACTAGAGCACAGTTTTCCTGTTGCTTTCGTTACTAGGAACACCGCCATTAATGTGAGAATTACTTTCATTACAATACTGTTAATTTGTAGAAAGTTGTGTGTTACTCGGCTGACTAGGAACCGTAATAGGTCACCACCCAGTTTTGGCTATATTTGGTTTGACCACATGTTCTAGGGCAGGGGTCCCCAACCCTATGCCCGCGGGTGCCATGGCGCTCGTCGAGCCCGCCACTTTTTGACCACAGCTAGAAAGTTCTTGACTAATAATTTTAATTTGTAATTTTCCCCACAAAAATCAAGTTTGTGCTTATCTCCAGGTGGTGTTCTCAAGAAGTTGGTGATTGATTTCCAACCCCTCCCTCTCATTTCTCTTTTACAGAGTGTACGTTATTACTCGGAACTATCATTCTACTCACTAATACAATGATAATACTTCATATTTCCTTTGTAAATATCTTGACATGGGTCTACTCAGCTCTGTTATCTGAACAAACACAGAATATTTTAAAAATGTACCAAAGCACCAAAATGGTGGTGAGTATTTAAATATTTCCTTGTGTATTTATTTTGGTCTTGTTAAAACCGTAAATAAAGCAGTATTTTTTTTTTACTTATTGAAACTGACTTTTTGGTTTGGTGAAAATTGTTTCAATTGTTCAAATTGGTTTTGGACTAACTTGGCGTAAATACCATTTGTGTTATTTTATATGCGAATTTAAAAAATATTTTTTAAATATGTATTTTTGTGTGTGTGTTATTTGAATTATGAACTATGTTCTGCTATAAAATGGTTGGGGACCTCTGTTATAGGGTATCACGCTCACAATAGACTACTGAGAGCTGGGAGAGAGGGGTTCGAATCCTGGTCGGGGGTAATAAGGCTGTTTGGTTTTACAATCTTTCTATGTAAAAGCTTGTACACTCAATCTAAATGCAATCTTTCTCATCTTTAGCGCATTAGCCTGGTTAATACATGAACATTACCCCCCCCCACAGGTAACAAGACACGAGAGCTTACCTTGGTACAATCGGCAACTAGACTGAAATACACACATCTTGTAGTAACTACACTAATATCTCTAGGAGCTAGGAAGGTGGAATTTAGAGGAAGTGTAGCTGCACTTGCATTGACGGAGAAGGATAAACCATTTAGTGGAAACATCCCAGTACACTGGACCTCAATCTTCTCTTCAAGGGCAGTTCAATCCACTGTGATAGTGACATCTTAGCCCATGCAACCATTGAAGATATTCACACACTGTTAGTCACTAGACACTTTCCTAGATTTTCACATATGTTTTACTTCACACGATGTCAAGAGAGAGAATTTCAAATTTGGTGTATCTGAAGTCGTTGAACTTTTCTCCTGCGACCACTTGCTATCTCGCCCCAAGATGTCTGCCCCTGCTCCCAGTGTCCTTCACCCTATTTACGCTCGTCGGAAGCTACTCAACAATTGTCTATTTTCAAACATATTCCTAACAATTATGCTGAAACCGGCAATTTATAAGAAAATGGAGTTTCTTTCAGTAGAAAATATACAAAATATGACAAAGAGAAAAAAGCAGGAACGTTAAGGCACTTTTTCATAAAATAGGCAAAACCCATTAGAATAGGCACCGCTCTGCACCACTAAAAAATGAACATATTGTCCTTGTAGTAAGATGAAATGGCTGATAGTACTAGACTTGTACATCTGTTGACCCACTTTGTAACCTCATCTGAATGGTAATGCAGGTATCTGTGCGCACTCTACCTCGCATGGAGAAAGTGCCCATGGTTATGTGTGCTGCGCACCCGGTCAACAGTGGTGAGCAGGGGATTGGGGGAGGAGCCATTCCTAAGAGGAACAAGTCTGTTGAGGACCAGGCTTGGAGGTGAGTCAACTATAGCACGTTATGGTGTGATCAGTCAAGGTAAGACTACTGGGGTACACTAGTACAACTAGTATAGTAACACTGTAGAACAGATATGCTAAGTAATGTTCCACCTAATGTTCCAGTGTTTCCAGTCAAGGTAAGACCACTGGGGTACACTCGTACAAATAGTATAGTAACACTGTAGAACAGATCTGCTAGGTAATGTTCCACCTAATGTTCCAGTGTCTCCAGTCAAGGTAAGACCACTGGGGTACACTCACACAACTAGTATAGTAACACTGTAGAACAGATCTACTAGGTAATGTTCCAGTGTCTCCAGTCAAGGTAAGACCACTGGGGTACACTCGTTCAACTAGTATAGTAACACTGTAGAACAGATCTACTAGGTAATGTTCCAGTGTCTCCAGTCAAGGTAAGACCACTGGGGTACACTCGTACAACTAGTATAGTAACACTNCAGTCAAGGTAAGACGACTGGGGTACACTCGTACAACTAGTATAGTAACACTAGAACAGACCTGCTAGGTAATGTTCCAGTGTCTCTAGTCAAGGTAAGACCACTGGGGTACACTCACACAACTAGTATAGTAACACTGTAGAACAGATCTGCTAGGTAATGTTCCAGTGTCTCCAGTCAAGGTAAGACCACTGGGGTACACTCGTACAACTAGTATAGTAACACTGTAGAACAGATCTATTAGGTAATGTTCCAGTGTCTCCAGTCAAGGTAAGACCACTGGGGTACACTCGTACAACTAGTATAGTAACACTGTAGAACATATCTGCTAGGTAATGTTCCAGTGTCTGCAGTCAAGGTAAGACCACTGGGGTACACTCATACAACTAGAACATCCACCTCTAGTATAGTAACACTAGAACAGACCTGCTAGGTAATGTTCCACCTAATGTTCCAGTGTCTCCAAGGAGCAGGCCGACCAACAGCTGACCGAGAGCTTGTTGGATCCACCACCCAGTCTGGACCTGTTTGCTCGGAGATACCAGAGCCCCTCTCGATGTGGCAGTCCCAGTATTGAGGCTCCGGAATACCTCATGTTTGGTCGAGGAATGCGCAAACAAGACGGTAATATTTTGTCTTGTGTTATTGATTTCTACGACAACCCTAGCAGCACAAGGCCTTCCTTCATCAGGAAACTGCTGCACTTCATTCCAATCAAAATTAGGAAAAACTCCTGCGAAGGAGTATTACACCCTTCGCTGATCCTATAGGTAAGGCCCCTAAAACTACAGGATAGGAAGGATGTAACGTACATATAAAAATGACAACAGAAAAAGAGCAGAGTTTAAATGAAGAATACTTTAATTTGCTCAAAGCAAAAAACAAACAATGGAAAGCGTTGGCCTTAATTCAAAAAACTTCCAATAGCTACTACTATAAAAGAAAACATTGCATCATACGCGCTGAACATTCACAAAAACTAGACTTAAGGTCTTTCATAAACTGGGTTATGGATATTTACAGTTAGGAGAAAACAGGTCTATCTCACAAGACGCAAATACAAAGTTAGTTATACACATTAAATTGACATATCAACGAAATCTCTCCATTTACATTAATTCAATGATTTAACTATTTACATTAAAGTTTGATCAAAGTGACCCCAACACAAAGTTAGCAATATAAAATAAAATATATAATGTCAGACGCGATTTCCCCAAGGCGTTGACTCAAACATTAAACAAATTTCTATGGGTCCCTCTTCCATGATCCCAATATAAAAATCTGTTTTACAAACATATATTAAATTATTTCAAACGTAAAGTTTCTCCGGTCCCTCCTCCATGACCTCAACGTATCGTCAGCTCTATATCAAACGTTCTTTCATAATGCTCTATATAATACAATTTACATTCCTCTATATATTGAGTCTAGAAAACAAGAAAAAGGGGGGGGGGGGTTACACATACTAGTCAATCACGCAGTAACAGTTCATTTCGTCATCATGATGTAATTTCACAAGTTTTCCTGGTCGCTGATTGGATGTCTATCGTCGCAATGCAGTTGTTACGATAATCCATCTCTTTGACTGATGAAGAAACATCCGATGTTTTCGAGGGTTTCCTTTTCCCTCCGCCAGGGGGCAATACAGGATTTGTTGATTTGGTGACTGGACTCTTGGAAAACACCGTCTAGTGTTAACGTAATTCTCGGGCCGGGTAGATCGTCGAATACGGACTTCTCAAGTCGTTGTCGCCCCACTCTTCTACACTGGCGGTGTTGACTCGGCAGTGTCGTAGCGAGGCCAGCTTGAAGATCAGAAGGTACGTGAGGAACAGTTTATTAAGTAGACAGTTGATAGTGAATATTTAAGAACGCTAATTTGATGTATGATTGTTGGGACTACATTGGGCTACAATAGTGAAGTTTACTGTTGTAGGTTATGTCGAGGCTCTTTTGGAGAGCGGGTAGTATGCTTTAAGCGACTGAACGTGTAATATCAGGTTGGGTGGGGTAGTAATTGTACAATATGAAGCATTGTATTGTTACAGGAGATATTACTGTATAGACTAAATCATAATATTATACTTTTAATGGCATACATAACAAACCTTTCTAAGACTTGAACAAAATAAATAAAAATAGTACCAACTGAACCAATATAATTTTCTTTCAAAAGAAAGTTTATTTTCCTCAACCAAAGATTTTCTTTAAAAAGTGTTAAAACTGGCTACTAAAACGGCCATATTGGGCACCCAAGGCAAGTATTTAAAGAATTAGAAGCCAAAACAACGCCCTGTCCAAGCTAGAGTGAGATTTCTCTACACTCATATCTTTGGTTCCCTGATGACGTCACTTCCATCAGGTCGTTAGATATTAATGTTGCGTTACTCGTTAGTAAGATCATTTTGTTTTTAACCTCTCTTATATTTATTTAATATTTAAACATGCCTAAGTTTTAAATATTTTTGAAAGAGAGCATGAGTTTGGAAAAGAAGGATTTTATATAGTTGATAAAGTTAAAAAAATAATGATGTGCAACTTGTGCAACACGCGTGTTGACTGGTTCAGAAAATACACGTGTTTGAAGCATATTAATAGTGCCTTGCATAAACTCAAAAGAAGACCACAAAGAATTCATTATGGATACCACGAAAACATTCATGGAAGCCAATAGTCCCATTGAGAAACTAGACCATCCTTCTATGCGATGTTGGATGGATAAATATGTGAAAGGTAACCATTTTGAATGAGACAACTGATAGAAAAGGACAGTGTGTTTTTGTTATTTTGTTGAAAACATTACGTGCTGATTCAAATCAAAGCTTGTTTGTTGGTTCAGTTAAAGTTTTGCAGAAAGCTTCATCAACAGAATGTTCAGTGCCACTTGTGGACACCATCACCAAGTATGAGATGCCTTATGGTGCGGGTTACATGACGAAATGTGTGACTTCTTTGAAAGTTCTCTCAAGCGATTATTTTCTACATATCCAGTGCTGGGACCACAAACTATTGGTCAGCACAGCTGCCAGAGCTGAATGAGTGTTGCTAGAGCAAAGGCTGTATTTCTGAACACTTGAAAGAGAAAACACAATTATCTGGCATTTCTGAATGAAAAATACAGTAAAGGTGAAAAGTCTGCTAAACTATTTCCAAACCCAGTTTTAACGCGTTGTCAAAAGTCAGTTTCAACCTTTAGGACGGCAGTGCCTTATAAAGCTGCATTCTCTCCATCAGTCAGACCCAACCAAAACATTGGTACTCTTTTTGACATTGGCTCGATTGGGACAAAACAAGTTAATTCTGATCTCTTCCAATCAGCTCGGAAAATACCATTTTAAACTCCTGCTCTCAAATTAATGTTCAAAGGGGATACTGTGCGTTGCAAAGCAATAGTAAAATAGTTGACATTTTGGACAAATTGTGTGGACTGAAAGAAGACCATGAGGAGTTTGCAATATGGATTCCAGGGTCTAATGTTGACAGTGAACGTGCATTTTCGGCATAGTCCAACATTGTAAGATAAGAGCACTAACTCGAATATTTGGAAACAATGTTGTCTTTGTTGTTTGGTGATTGACGTGAAGTTTGTTGATTTTTGTCTTATAAAATAATTCAGTGCAAGTACTTCCTAAGCTATTTGAGTTAATTTATTACCATTACCATAAAAAAAACTATCAAGACTTTTTATATCACAAATCAGGGTCTTACCCTTTTATTTACCGAAATTCAACTTTTTATTTAACAAAATCCAGTGGTTTTATTTACCACAGATCAGGTCTCAAAGTATAACTTATTCTTCTGGACTGTTCACAAACAATACCTGGATTCTCATGTACTCATTGCTAACTATTCTGTAAATACAAAACAATAATTAATCAAGATTATTCTGTTAGTTCTCTTGATAAGATCACGGTGTTCTTGGCTGGCAATTTGAAGGGTTGATGTATACTGATTCAAAATGGAGAAGTTGCAGAGCTAAAGCATTACGGTGTACATGGATTACCTGCCCAACTTACCTTTCAACCTGAGAGATCCTGGTCTAGTTGTAAAACATTCTGGGCGGTGGAGATCATCCTCACACACATGAACTCACTCACCAGGGGAGAATGTTACACACATGGACCTAGCTGACTTCTCCAAAATTCATTTTTACTTGGTTAGTGTAGAGGTCGGCCGGTGATTGACATTTTCTACCCACTTTATTATTTACTGATAAAGCTGAATTTACCACTCAATTATCATAACACATATTATTGGGGGTAAAGATAATGTTCAACCAAGACACCAACAACAAGTTTGTGTAAATTTGAGCACAGAAATAATTTCCAGTAATTTAATTTGATCCGTTTTTCTTGATGTGACATTAAAAGGAGAATTGAAAGTAAAGGAGTTGAATACTCACCTTCATGTGTTGTTGGAGAAGTTCGTCTTGATGTCGCACATCACAGTGCGTGATGCTCCTCCAGACATTTCTTGAATGAGAGACTTCTTGCAGGACCTATTGATAATCCACCGAGTGTCAGGATGAAGACAAGTTTCTAAAGTAATTTGACAGTTACTTTCACATAGCCTTTTAATTCTGATCATCTATTAGTTTTTTATTTATCAAAAGAATTACTGCTAATTACCTCACTGTTTATTTTGCTCAACAACGCATGTTTCATCTTAGTCTTAAACCTCTGGGTTTTAGTGATGCTGGGTGACCGATTTGCGTTTGTGACTTGCAATAACATGAATTTTTACACAAATTTTACTTTTTTCATGCTAATAACACGAATTTAACGAATTTAAGGTTTCTTTTCCTAAATATACACAATTTCTTTGTCATTTGGCAAATTTCATGTCATGCAATATAGTTTTCAAAGAGGTAACACTGGCGTTAGTGATATTTCAGGGTGACCTGGTGGTCTAGGGATAAGGCATCGCCCCAGACTTCTGTGCTGGGGTGCAGGGTTCAATCCTCGGTCCTGGTACAGATTTATCTGATTGCCAAACCCTTCCTTCACCTCTGACAATACATCTTGTGAATGTAAACTGTAGGTCCTTCATTTCATCTCACAATCACCCTACCATTACACATTAGCGTAAGTGCGGTGCTAATAATAATAATAATAGTGCTATGCCATGGCTGCCGTTGATACAGATAGCATCAGTTTTTGCGGATTTTAAATTTATAAAATGGATCACAGGATTTACGAGTATTTTCACGGATATTTATCCTTTTTTTCCTTTTTTTTTTGAGGGGCACATTAAAAATCCTGATTTATACTTTAACCCACTATGATACTTAAATTAGGATTTCAATGGATCAATTATTTGTTTCCGCCTCTAAAAGATTTCATGCTAGTACAAGATGATGTCACCTTTGTGCATCGGATTCGACCCACATTTCTCTTCTTTTCCTATGTGGGCTTTCTTCATCAAATTTATTCTTAGTAGTTTATTTTTCCTTTTTCTTTAGTTTTATCAATTTCCTATATTATAAAATTATCTAGCCATTGGGCACACCTCATTTTTAGACATTGAATATGTCATTAGATGTTAAATGCACAATCTGATTGAAAAATGTAGACCGTCCTATGCGAGTTCCATAACGTTAGTGTATCATGAAACCGCAGGTATTCCCGGGTGAAACACATCACATCACATCAAAACAACATACAGAGGGGACTGTCTAACACTGGGAATAGGTAATCACTTGGTTGAATACAGTCAAGGAGGATTATTCATATGAATTGGCTAAAGACATGTGAGGAGGTAGTTTGGATACCTGTTCTGTTTATTGTGACGTATAACAATGTTCTGACTGACAAGAGAACGAACCTCAAGGAAATGGCAATGTTTTCATTTGAGGATGCAAGAAAAGTGTATTTACAGTTCACTTGGCGTGGATGAATTAAAATAGTAAACACAGTACCTAATTTGGAACAAGTACTAAATACAAACACTGGTTTGGTTTAAAATGGAGCCATTTCTAATTTCCTTGTTGTTATGCAGGTGAGGATGTGACTGTCGTGTCTTGGTTGAGGATGTGACTGTCGTGTCTTGGTTGAGGATGTGACTGTCGTGTCTTGGTTGAGGATGTGACTGTCGTGTCTTGGTTGAGGATGTGACTGTCGTGTCTTGGTTGAGGATGTGACTGTCGTGTCTTGGTTGAGGATGTGACTGTTTTGTTGCAGCCGAGGAGGATATCCTGTGGAGAGAGAGGAGCCCGCCGAGTCGTGTTGGTAGACACGGGTTGGTCCGCAGGAGGGACTCGTCCATCACGGATGTCGCCGCTGCAGGCTGTGTTCTGGAGTGGAGCTCCTCCCATGTCTTGCCTGGTAGGTCTCGGCTAGAAATGAGCATTCAACTCTTATAGAAGCTTAAATGATGACATTGTTTTATGCGGGTGTAGGGGCTACCTGTGCACACACAACTAATTCAGGGCTGCCACATATCTTGAATAAAGTGAAAACCGGGAAATGTCGGGGAATTTCTCAAATATCCTAAAAATGACTGTGGTTTTAATCCAAAGTCAAATTTTTATAGTCTCTAACTATTTCCACGATGTATACCAATACTGGAATATACTTGAATTTCAAATGAAATGCTGGAAAAATATTAATCATTTTCTCACTAAGTGAAATGCTGGCTATGGCTGGTTACATCAATTTATCCAGATGCAAACTGAAGATGGGAGGGATGGCCTCCTGCCTCACCGATATTTAGTCCTTTGAAATTAATACTATATTTAGTTAAGTTACATCTTAAGACAATGCTAATTACTCAATCTAAACATGTTATTATAAAACTGTGTGTTTTAGAATGCCTCACATGGATTATATGAGGGCCCCGCCCAACACTTATTTTTAGCGAGGAAGGTGTTTCTGTCTTTATAGACTCAGATTGAAGTCCCAACAGGAGGGGTCAATATAATTTTTAACATGAACTCTCATAAATCAATTTAAAGAGCAATTAAAACAGAATTTGAATTGAATTTAGGATTTTATAAAACTCCAATAAACTATAAATTTAGAAATTTACAAACAATACAAAATTACATTGTGTAACAAATAACTGGTTTTTAAAGACATTATCCTCGTATTTAAGGACATGGACAGTTTGGCCTAACATACACACGAACTTCTAAATATGATCAATTCAGATTGTGTACCTAACTCTTTCAAACAAGGTTAACATGCGTTAACAGTTGTAGGAGTAATATATACCTGTAAACATATACATTTTTCCAGGAGAACATATAAATGTTGTCCTATGGCGAGGCCATCTTGTCACCTTAGATAAACTCTTGGCGGCAATACGAATAATTGTGATAAGTAAGCTAGTGTTGTTATCCC
This sequence comes from Timema poppense, assembly GCA_902141375.1. Classification (NCBI taxonomy): domain Eukaryota; kingdom Metazoa; phylum Arthropoda; class Insecta; order Phasmatodea; family Timematidae; genus Timema; species Timema poppense. Next base: position 10,467 of record CABFOV010008074.1, read on the forward strand.
TCACTGCGGCTTCGCGGTACCTGGTTTGGTCTCGTCGAAGTCCAGTTTCCGGGCGACGGTGGTTGTCAGGTGTCGATCTCGTGGGTCCAGTGGATGGTGGTAAGGAAGGGAGATGGGAAAGAAAACATAGGTGGGTTCTGGGGTGGTCAAGGGGTGTAAATGGTAGCCCTCAGGGCTAAAAGGACAAATTGGAGTAGGTGGGGGTCGGATGGTCGGTGTGGGGGGAAGTCGAGGGGAGGAATTATCTACTCTCGGCGATCCTGGAGCGGAGTGTTGGCGTTCGGAGGTCTGGTGGCTGCAGTAGAAGATGGGTCCATGTGTGGAGTATTGTTTGGTGGTCACTGTCTTCTTTAGGGTCTTCTGTCGGTGGGCCTTGCCG
>CABFOV010008074.1:11685-25128 GCA_902141375.1 Timema poppense
GGGGGGGGGGGGGGGGGGGTCGTTGGAGCGGCCGGTGCAAGTGCGGAGGAAAGATACAAGGCTGCCTGAGCAGTGAGGTACAACAGTGTAACCTAGCGACAAGACATGTAACTATGGCTTTGAGGCTACATGGATAGTTTCAATAAACTGACACATCTTTTAAATGGAAATACTCTTGGTACATTTTATATCCTATTTTGGAATTTGTGTTTTTTCTTTCACGGACTTCATAAAAAGTCCCAGGTTTGGTTTCCAGCTTGGGCAAATTGGTTTGCCGAAATTCAACTAAGCTTTTCAAGATTAATTAGCAGGTAAATGTTCCTTCATTTAGGCAACAAATTACATAAACGACGCCAAGATTTCCAAATTTCATCAAACTCCATTAGATGCATCCACAAATGATAAATGTGATTTTTAAGCATAAGAACACATTATTTTTTTGACAGAAGTATGAATTTCAACAAAAGTAACTTTTTTATTTATATATCAGAAAATCATTTACTGGAAGGGAAAGACCATCCTTTTCATTTTATTTTTGTTATCTTTGAAAATGTATTCGAATCTACACCTTAAAATTAATCAAAGGTTCCAAGAAGATTATTGGTCAAAATTATTTCACTAACTATGCTATTCTAAGACCAGGTGACTATATTGTAAGTTTTGTGTTATATTAGAGGAGTACTATTAGAAAGGATTCTTTATTTTAATTTGTAAATAAAATAATATACTTTTTCAATAGTGTAGTAGTCCACTGATAATTATGTTTTTCAAGGGTACAACAGATTAAATATGTGTAGTGGTTCATCTTGGTTCCTTACCACCATGTGTGAAACAAGATAGCACCACAAGGGTACAACCTGTTATCAGTGCATATGTGAAGACCAAACCAAGTTTCTCGTTGAATGGCTGTTTAGACAAGGGGATCATTGATAGAATGTCTACCATCAATTTTGATAATCTTTATGAAGGTGATTGAGATTTCTAAGGTTTTTTGTGGTTTGACAGTCGAGGAAAATTACAAGTTTATTGCCACAACAGGGTGGTGTTTGGAGTTAATTGTAGTGCCTATTTATTAGGTGTTGTTATTAACCACCAGCTGTGTGTGAACAAGATGATAATTGTGTCACTAGTCCTGACAGTGCATGCAAGAGGCAGCAGCTATTATGAAGGAAGGAGGACGGGACACACCAGAATGTCTGCAGGCACCACAGGGACTACACAATTAACATCCAGTAAATGATGCAAAGGAAACTGTTGTCTACTTGCCCTGTATCTCTGTGCCCTGAGCTTTTAATGCAGTCCACTTGGAAGACAAAGGAAGGTTGGGATGCTGAAGTTAGTGATGACATAAAGGAACAATTTCTGAAATGGTTGAGAGATCTTCCATACCTATGTGGGTTGGTGGATCCACAGTTTCCAAATTGGGCTTACAGACGTTTTTTGACGTGAGAGTATCAGCCTATGCCGCAGCAGTGTTCATAAGATGTCTGAAGTGACTGTACAGCTACTTCAAGAAGATTACAATGCGACGGCTGTAGTTGCTAGCAGCATCTATTTGTTGTAGGCAACCAAAGGCTCTCATTACGAGGATATATTTCTGCGTCAATGCATTTGAATATTTGTGAAGTAAAAATGTTTAACTATGACAGACCTAACTCTAACTATTTATCATGTCACGCTTTTGAAATATAAATATGGTTCGGAGAGCCTTTCAAATATTCTGGATTTTCAAAACTCTAGTCCAGTAGACACCCTAATTTCACTAACAACCAATTTTTACATGTTTTTATGTGTATTAATTAACTATAATGGTGATGGTAATACGTGAACTTGACAGCAAAGACTATTGTTATGTAATCCAAGAACATGTGTGCATGCGTGTTAAAAAGTCCACAGCCTTAGATCTGACATGTAATATGCTGGTGCATATCTGATATTTTGTGTTCTTAGTTGTGAAACGGTGTCAAAACAGTGATATATCATTATGGTCTATATCATTTTTAACTTTGTTTAAAAAATGTAATGTAACACCTCACAAGCGGGGCAGTTTAGTGACCCTTCTCGTCTGCACAAATACAGATCTCTTTTAGTGTTCCTCAATTCTCGAGTTATATGCGTACAGCGTTGCCTCTCAGCCAACCACTATTCACAACTAGAAATAAAATGTTCTGTGTAAATGTGTGGAAACATGGTTATTATTAACATGGAGTTGAGGCATGCACTACTTGCATTGCATGTAACGACCAGAAGGTTAAGTGCACTCGTGGTTTACTCATTCTCTCTCCATGCAAATGCATATGCATTTATTCTAAGCTACCTTTTTCATTCCTGCCACATTATATTGAGTTGCTGGAACTATTATATTTTTGTCTGTAAACATGGAAATGTTAGGGAATTTCAATGTTAATTGATGGCAGCCCTGTAATTGTTTGCGCAGGTTTAGGAACAATTTAGCTTTGATTCTCTTATTTTGCCTAATTTAGAATCTCCATTTTTATTTTGAAATATACTTGTTTACTTTATACATATTTGAATATAATGTAAAAAGAAACAAAAGAGATAATTGAAGCAGAGATATTAGAGCCTATTCTACTTTAAATCTTACGCAGCCCCCAAACTATCGAACCTTTCGTCCACATCCATCCATGCCTTTTCTTAGTAATATTATTTTAAAACTTAAAGATTAATTTACAAATAAAATGGGAATAAGTTATAATTTCAATTTAATAGGAGCTTGAAAATAAAGAAATATTCAATTGAAATAAAGTTTTAAAAGTGAATTTGTTTGTGCAGCTTTGGTTGATGACCGCTTGCAAAATCCATGCACTCTCCCTGGGAAACACCATTGCCGCTGCGCGTTTGACGATGATTTGGAAATTACCCCCCTGTCGACTCCACCTCACCCCATGTTACACCTCGACACCAAGAGTCAACCTTCAGGTTCAAAACCTCTCTCTGGCAAAGTATTGAGCTGTCAATTAGAAGTTGACTCTGTCAAACATGACCCAGCGTGTGGCTCGAAAGCTGACAGCTGCAACGAAGATTGCTCGGAGGAGAGAACTGGGATGAAACCATCTGCAGAGACGTTGAGAAACGATGCTCCTGGGATTGGTTGTAAATTCAATCTTGAACTGAGTCGACAGGAGTTTGAAGAGGTCCTAGCAGTCTTGAGGTTTGTGTTTTAATAGAATAGCATATTCACGCAACAAAGTCTTTATTGAAATATTTTAAATTAATTAAGACATGAGTGGACAAATGTAAACACTGAGTAATTTAATATATAATTGCAAAGTGTGAGTCAACATAAGTTAGGTATAAGAATAGAATGTTGGCAAAGCTATAAACTTGACGGTATTATACTCATTTGTTCTACAAGTACTACACACAGACAGTAAACTAGTCCTAATATTACTACACAGACAGTAAACTAGTCCTAATATTATTACACAGACAGTTAACTAACCAAACACACAAAACAAGTTAACATTATAGTTTTCTTAGAAAAGAACATCAACATTATTCTTCATGTTTGACTTTATGTCCTGAGTTAGTCCTTTCTAACCTCTCACTTCTAGAGGCTACATTACGTAGAGTGATTATAATGCAGATCATTTGTAAGGAACTAATCCAAGTTGATATTATTTCAGGGACAGAAATGCTGGTCCGCCGGTTCATCCTGGCACCAGAAAACCTGCCTCGCCCTCAAGACCTGGTTACAATCAACTATTTTCATGTTCTTCTAAAAGTGAAGCTGTGGGTGTCTTGACCCACGATAGCAACGCGGTCTCTGCGACTACTTCAACTGTCTCCAAGTGCTCCGATAAGGCAGATATATTGATGGGGGCCATTTTAAGGAGTAGTATCGGGAGTAAGGAAAAAACTACTCAGAGTGAAGTTGCTCGCTCAGTATTAAATGAAAATCGTATAAAGTGCAAACACAAAAACGAAGAAGATGATAGGATTTTCAAAAGTGACATTAGGGAAAATTTAAAATTTAATTGTGATAGTGAAATTTATTTAGAGCCTCAAAAATTGTCAAACCCTCCTACAAAACTTGAAAATGTTTGTGACTATGGCAGTGATATCAGAAAGGGTCAAATTAAAGCCACACTGTTGTCTCCAAGTTTAAATGATCATACCACGGTTGATAACCAAGCTCTATATACAAACACGCAAGGATCAACGCAACAAACTGCCTCAGCCATATCATCGAGCAAATATCATACCCCTCGCTCAAAGTTGACGGACTCTTGTGATAGTGAGATGTTTAATGTGCCTTGTAACACCTCTCCAAACTGTAATACTAATTATGCGCGATCTCTGGATAACCATTGTGATATTTTACATCCGAGTGATACACACTTAACAAACATTAACAAGGATAAACTAAATGTGTCTAAGGAAGTCAAAAAGAAGCGACCAAAATCCCCCTTGGTCATGGTTCCCCCACCAAACGCATCACCTGATCACGTTTACTCTTCCAAACACGCTGAAGATGTGGCTCAGGACAACTGGGAGGTGAGTCTGAACATTGGTTTCTTACATGGATTACTTATTAGCACTCGATGCTTCCTGATTCAATAAAATTGTGTTTAAAGTCCTACACTCTCTCAAAACATGTATTTATTCTTGGTCACGTTTTACATGAATCCTCTTGTGAATGTGGGGAATGCCAGGCCTCCACCGTGGTTCGGATCCCACGTTAAACTGTAGGTCCTCCATTTCATCTCACAATCACCCTACCATTACACATTAGCGTAAGTGCATATAACCCAAACGGGTAGTAAGACGTGATGATAATGATAATAATAATAATAATAATAATACATGAATCCTGACAGATAGAGCTAAATGTATATTTTGTTAATGTAGTGGTAGACTTGTTGAGATCATGACCGTGTTTGGTGTTGGCAGGTTTATACACATGACCGCTCCATTCCTTCAGCCCTGGACAAGGCAAAGTTTCGCCGCTCATTTGATTCTGCAGCGTCCATGGTTTTCCACAGCCGGACTGGTTTGCCCCTAACATCGAGCCCGGCGCCGGTCAGAAGAGGAACTTCACGTTTTGACTTTGACAGCTCGCTCAACTCCGTGTCGGCCATTCGCAGGTAACATTGTCCATTGTCCATTGTCCATTGTACTGCACTAGCAACAAACTGTGATGGCAGATTCTTATATCGTATATATCTACAGGGGAAACCTCTGTTCAATTTTTAAGCTAATTGTATTATATTTGGAAGAAGGAACAGAAATGGCGACCAAACTCTTGTGTATTTTTACATGCCAAGCAATACAAGCGGGAATGAAGGGGAACACAATCTGTCATCGGGAAAACAACAGGTAATACAAATAGGCCATTTACAACAAGACCCGGTGTAACCGCTGGTGGTCGGAAGAATCCGCTAAATGTTATTTTAAAAAGAAACCCTACCCATTGGAATCATTGCGAGGTGTCGGCAAAAGGGTCAGATGACAGCAGAGTTGATATGTGACCGGCATTCAATCGTATATAATAGAAGGTTTGGTGCTCTCTTCAAAACGTTGTCAATGTTGTGCTTGGTGCTTTTAAAGAACATCTTAGACAAGAAGTGCAGCGACTCCAGGAGGCATGACACCCCAACTGCAAGCTCTCGACTGTGTCGGAAGATGGTCAGGTGATGGGAACTTAGCTAACATAAATACAACTCAGAGGGAATGTTGGCAATAAAAGATCGAGGAGAACCGACAAGAACTTATAATATACGAGGGAAATTCAGATTGAGGTATCGCAAGGATTGTAGAGTGAGGCCATGTCTGGGGAAGGATGCTATGAAGGAAGTACTGTACTGTGGGTGGAGCAGGCATAACAAAGCAACAAGGATGATGATGATGATGATGATGATGATGATGATGATGATGATGATGATAACAAACACACTGATGAATCATTTTAGTTGTTCATCTTTCAAACAGGTCTCATTTAGCAGATTTCATTTAAGAATGATCACGTTTTTAGGGAATAATTTCTTTCCGAAGTAATTTAAGTTTTTTGTATGACTACTTTTTATTTCCTTAAAAAGTGATCTCATCTTAAGTGTAAATATTGTTCCTCTGCAAGGGACTTATTATAAAGTGGTCTCATTTTTCACCTTGAAATGGCTCCATCTTCCTTTATACTTCCAACTGTTCCTTCTTTAATCACTTCCATTCTTTTCCTCTCACTTGCACACTTTCTGTTATCTGATATTCCCATATCTCTATCTTATGTACTCCCTGTACCCCCACTATTCCCCCAATAACTTAATTCCTAATTTTTTTTCTCCTCGTGACAAATAACATGCTCCCCACAAACTTCATTCCCTTGGCCTCCACTTTCCTAGTCTCTCTTACATTCATTGTCCATGTTTCTGCTGTATATGTAACAATGGGTAGAAAGTACACTTTGTAAAACACTTCCTTACACTTGGAGGGCACTTCTCTTCTCCATAGCAGGTCTCTCACACATCTGTAGAACAACTTTCCTTGCTGTCCTCTTCTTATTATCTCCTATCTACTGCCACCTTTCATCTCAACCATACTTCCAAGATATTTTATGTTCTGTACTTTCTCAGCTCCACTCCATCCAACTTTATAGCTTTACTAGGACTTATCCTCTTCCTTGTTACTACCATCACTCCATTCTCTTTCACTTCCTCATTCCATTCCTGTAGTTGTTCCTGTGCTTCCTCTTCCTTCTCCCCTCATACCACAAGTCATCAGCAAACATTGTGGCTTTCATTCTTTCCTCCCCGAGTTTTCCTGCCACTTTGTTCATGACCACTGCCATTTCAAATAGTGATGGTGCTTCACTCTACATTTTATTTGTAACCACTCTGTCCTCCAACTTTTGTTCTAACACAATTCCTGTTATCCTCATACATGCTTTTCACTCTCATTAGAATATGTGATGTAAGAGAGACTAGGAGAGCATGTTAGCTGTAACAAGGAGAAACATCAGAAATGGAGTTATCGGGAGTACATGAGATAGTAGAGGAAGCAAGAGTGAGATGGTATGGCCATGGAATGAAAATGGAAAAAGGGAGGATGCCAAAGAAAATGTTGGAAATTAAGTTTGTAGGAAAAAGATCGTAAGGGAGACCATGAAAGAGTGGGGAAAACATGTAACAAAGAATGCAAGAGAGAAGAATGATGCTGGAAGAAGATGGCGGTATTTCACTAAAGTGACCGGCCATAGGCTGGATATCTCACATAAAATGCAACCTCTTGACTGAAGTGTATTTGGGGCCTATTATAACACTGCATTAAACATTTAGATGGTTTCCCCAGGAAAGGTAGAAAAACTCTGACAATTGAGGCTATGCCCACAAACATGAGCTGACTGCAGCCATCTGTTTTATAGTTTGGGAACTACATATACACCAACCCTCGGATGCTTGTTTAGTCTCCGTGCCACTTGGAATTGCTGTCCGGTGGAGCGCAACAGCTCCACCTGGCAGGCGCGTATCAGTGGCAAAATGGCGGATCTAAGTGACGACATGAGTGTATCTGGTGGTGAAAAGGACGCTTTCAATGCGAACTATATAAAAAGGAAACTTAATACGGAAACTGGAAGAGAAATGTTTGGAAAATGATGTGGAATTGTGGTAAAGCATATCAAACTAAACAAGGAGCTATAAAACCAGAAGAGCATATTGGTGCTGATTGCAAGTGTCCAGGAAAGTGCTTCAAAAATGTGACTGAAGAGTCGCAACGTGCACTGTTTATGGTATTTTGGGAGCTTGGTGATATAATTTGCTGGTTGTGTTCATATCATGTGTTCATGCCAAAAAGGTACCGATGAGGCTGGAATTAGTTCAGAACAGTTCACACAGGGTGTGGATCGACCACCTGGTATTCACTCATTGTCACATGTCATCCTATGTAGAATCGTGTTACAAAATAAATTGAACTGAATACCAAAGGTCAGTATTGTTTGCTGGTGTAATCTAGACTAGTAATATTCACATTATCTTGTGAGTGTTCCAGCTCGACCTTGGAGCAAGCTATAATAATCACAAACTAACGAGATTGAAGATACTCCTCCCTCCATCCTCTCACCCAAACTACTATCTTTGTTTTGTGGTAATGTAGATTTCTCCAAGGTAGGCCTTTTTGTTTGAACCGGACATTCACTCTTTGTTGAAGGTATTATACTTATTAAATAACATTACACATGCCACAGGCCAATCAAAACTTGTGATGAAGATTTTGAATTTGCAAGAGCACACATAAATAACCTCCTTACTCAGAGTAGTCAGAGTAGTCACTACTTGAGAAATGAAGGTCCAAATTTGCACCAACTCTCATCAGAACCTAACCTCGACACCATTATGACCTAGACAAAGTGATTCCTGTCACATCTGTGACATGCTTATGAGCAAAATTTCTTCTGAGACTGATAACACCACCAAAGAAGCCTTAAGAACGGAAAAAGGACACGGCTGTTGCGATGACAGCTGAAGATTTACACGTCATAGCATTTGATATGCAACAGGCATTACCTAATCCTCCTCTACTGTTGGTGAGACATTCTCTAAGAGACTGTCATGGAGTCCTTGACACAATAAATAATATTGCATTCATGTTGATGTTGTGCGATGACATCATTGCCTGCATTAATCTTGGTAATCCATACATACTCTTGTTTTGGACAGAATAAAATATTCATTTAACATTTTGGATGTATCTTGTCAACAGCAGAAGGTCTCATACAATTGAGTGTAAGTACCTTGTTCCTGGCCACATGTGATCGTGATTTTGGAACAACAGAGAATAATAAACGAACCATTTCAAACTGGAAGAATGTGGTATCCATGCTGGGGGAAAACTTTGGGACAGCTAAACAAGTTTTGGAAAATATAACAGAGAGAACAGGTGTGACAACATTGTAAAGGTGTTGTTGAGTATCAATTTAAGAACTATTTCAGGTACACACACAGTGATTTATAATAAACTGATTTTGTGAACCTGAAAGAGAAGGAAACTTGCTTCCTCAGAAATATTGTGAGAAACTTCCTCAGGACCTCCTCAGATATTTACCTCCAGCACATCATGCAGAACTTTAAATCATTGACCAACCTCCATGTGACCAAGAAGAACTTTTAAATACCGTCGACTATGATAAGAAGTAAAGCTACAGCTTGTGTTCGCTCATCTTTTGACCTACTGTTTGTAACTTATAATGTGCTCAATGTTTTACTCACATGATCATACAGAGTTAACCTGTTAGTTTAGGAATCACTACGATGCAATGTATTACCTTATACATATGATTACCATACTTACTTCTTTGGAGTGAAATCTCTTTTATCAAAATACTAACAATAGCAATTTGATACAAAAAACTGACATAAAGTCATTATCCACGAGTTTCCGCCATTGTCAATATTAGCTGGTACTTGTGTATCTTAGCCCGGAGGACTCCTGGAGGCTGTTTCCGTGTCCTGATGAGGTGAGGTGCGGGTGATACAGAGTGGAGGGTGAAACTGTTAGACCCAACCTGCCTCGGTGACCAGTGGGATGGTTCACCATGGTACCAATAGGGAACCTCTACAGTGGTAACCGTCTGACCACTATGCTAAAGAGAACATTTTCTTTGATGAAGAATTTATGTAATCAAATGTGATAGATGAACCAATACCAGAGGAGAATGAGGCTAAACATCCTGAACTGACTTACACTTACATCATGTTTATCAACATCCATCAAGACAATGTGGCTTCATAATCCAAAATTGTGATACCAACAGAAATAATGATCTTATACAAAGACCCCACAATGAAACCAGTAGAAAAGAGAAAAGGGACCTCTTGCATTCTCACAGATATATATATAGCATTGCAAAGAGAAAATAAGAGGTAAAAGTCTAAAGACAGAATTAAATGTTTGGCCTGCCGAATATTATGATTTTTTGGAGTGCTCCATCTGGATAGCTAATTGAATAGCCCTGCCTTAGACCATTTGACCACCAAAGTGGGTAATATAATGGCTGTTGAACCTGTTTCTAATCGTTGGGTTATTTGTACTTATTTGGTTAATCTTTCTTAAGAGGCATGTTACTGAATCATTGTAGTGCTAAGGAAAGAGTTCTCTCTTGTTATTGTACTGTAAGAATGTGCTTGTTCCAGTGCGTTGTTCGAGACGGGTACAGTCCCTGCCCCCGATGACACCATGAGTGTCAGCAGCGATGATGCAGAGAGTGAAGGAAGCGCCCAGTCTCCTTGTTATTGTACTGTAAGAATGTGCTTGTTCCAGTGCGTTGTTTGAGACTGGCGCAGTCCCTGCCCCTGACGACACCATGGAGAGTGAAGGAAGCGCCCAGTCTCCTTGTTATTGTACTGTAAGAATGTGCTTGTTCCAGTGCGTTGTTCGAGACGGGCACAGTCCCTGCCCCCGATGACACCATGAGTGTCAGCAGCGATGATGCAGAGAGTGAAGGAAGCGCCAAGTCTCCTTGTTCTCCAGGTGTAGGACTCATGTTCATCGCTATGGAGCCTCTGCCGTGGTCCTGCTCGTCCTCTCCCTGCTCTTCACTGCTGGGTAAACATCTGCTCTACCCCAAACTGAGGGTATTCTCGCCAACCACCAACACCACAAACAAACACCACATTATTATTAAAAAACGCTAATATTAAATTTGTTTTTAAAAGGGAACAAAGAAATCCCAACGTTTTTTGTTGACGTAGAAGATAAACAATGAAATAGACATTGGAAATAAACATTTCTTTCTTTCTTATAATATAAACTTATTTTTTAAACAACTTTAGCAAAAATTCACCAAACATATATAATCTGTAAATAAATAATAAGTGTCCAATTAACATTTAAAAATAATTTAAAACTTTAAATCTAATGTATCATAGTTATACTTTCTGTGCTGTCTCTTATTTTGTACTAGCAACTATCTCAGCTTATCTCATTCTTCACTCACAAAGGTCTGATACCACTGTAAGGGTTCTCTCCCCCTCTCTCCTCCCTCAAACCTTCAGATAAGTCCACATCCCTGTTTCCACACACTATTTATATGCCCCACGTTGGGCGCCACTCTGTAGTGATTTCTCTCTCCCTCACTGCTCCCTCAAACCTTCAAATAAGTCCACATCCCTGTTTCCACACATTATTTATGTGGCCCACGTTGGGCGCCACTCTAGTGTTTCTCTCTCCCTCACTGCTCCCTCGCCTTCTTATAAGTCCACATCCCTGTTTCCACACACTACTTATATGCCTGCCCGGCTGGCGCCAGTGCAGAAACAACCAGGACTTAACCTCGGACCTCTGGGTACCCAAACTCGCCCCTAACGGGTATAGTGGATAATGAAATTTTACAACTCTATTGGTTCACAGAACAACAATAATTGTAAGTTATTTATTCTCACCATCAATATCTTCCACAGCAGTACACACTCCAATAACATAATCTTATTTATACACAATATCCAGTTCTTGATAACAACACAAAATATACTTTTCTTATAAAAAAACAACAACAAACAATAATATCAACAGCGTTTCTATGTGTTACCAAAACAAAAGAAGTTAAATATCGACAGAGGTTTTAGTACTGGCAAGAAATGTACTTGTTCTTTGTTATTGTTAGACCACACCCAAGCGCAGGCATCACTGGTCCTTTCACCACATGCATGGCTTACCAGCAGTGATACGGGGGACACTGTCAGTGTTTTGTTCACTGTCTCTCTGCGAGCCAAGCACCTCGGTGTGCTTCAGCCCCACATGCTCTTCTCTAACTATTCAGGTTGTGCCGGTAACACCCCGAGATATAAAATATCCTTCAAACCATCTCTCAGAACGATTAGCAATTTGGTTGTCCACTGAAACTGTCTTGCTGTATCATTTTCACACCTGAATTCTGGCAGATACTATTTTCTAGGGATTGGGCCACTCGAATCACCGAATCCTGACAAGTATTTGAGATTCGAGGGTTCACTGTTTTACTGGATTCGATGGTCGAATCTTACACCTCATAAACAAAGCATATTTTTTCAAATTCAAAACTTAATTCGTAATCTTTATTTTGTCGGACAGAAGAGATTAGCATGAATACTATCGAGCCGCCATTACACACGATACAAAGGCGACCGCTATGACGTATATTATGTTTACTCGCCCGAGTGATGATTAAAATAAAGATATTGTTAATTCTTACTACCCAACTGGTTTTAATTATCTACAACTATGTAAAGAACCCCAATTTATTGCATACAATCCTTAAGTTAGATATTTTGTTACGTTTCATGAAAAATAAATACTGTCAACAGTCAGACAGGATAAAACTGTTTATTAATCCCTATCGACCTATGTATCGTGTATCGATTGTTTGTTTAGAATCGATTCAGGTAATCTGATCACTTAGTAAGCGCTATCTAGTTTTAAGAATCAAATAACGTCTTGCTAATCCATTATTTGTTTTTAAATTGATTTTAACTTAGTTTATTATTTTTTTTAAATATTTTATTTAAGTAATTGTAAAAATATTCAAACATAGTCCTGCCTAATAAAAAATAAAATATAATCCTTCAATGATGATTGAAATTGAAGGGTAACTAGGCCTAATTCGTTTATTTCACATTTTATTTTATAAACTTAACCCATTCTAACAACACTTTTAAAAATAACTAAAAGACACTCAAATTTTGATTGATTTGATTTCTAAACAATAATATCAGTCTAGATTGTTTGATAAGTTTTCTCATCCTGTACTAGTGCGAGTTGTCTGTGACAAATTGTCCTTTTTGCGAGGGGAGGGCCAAGGACACTTTCTCTCTCTCTTCTCACCTGGCCATGAGGAATGTGTTACCAGCTTCTGGACAGAGCAACCCTTGCAGACAAGTTAGTAGGGTTTGGACTCCCTGAAATGTGAGAATTATCTCACAAACACTGATCACTGACCATCTCAAAGAATCGAGTCTAAAACTGTAGTACAGTCTGACCACATTTTGTATTAGCATCCACTACTAGATGAACTAACTGTGCAAGCTCTAGATATGGTATGCAATAAGGGACTACTCGTAATCCTGCCTGCTCCAACTACATTGTTACTGCATCACTGTCCTCTGTTACTACCTACATCACTGGCCTCCAGCTACTCGTAATCCTGCCTGCTCCAACTACTTTGTTACTGCATCACTGTCCTCTGTTACTACATCACTGTCCTCCAGCTACTCATGATCCTGCCTGCTCCAACTATATTGTTACTGCATCACTGTCCTCTGTTACTGCATCACTGTCCTCTGTTACTGCATCACTGTCCTCTGTTACTACATCACTGTCCTCCAGCTACTCGTGATCCTGCCTGCTCCAACTACATTGTTACTGCATCACTGTCATCTGTTACTGCATCACTGTCCTCTGTTACTGCATCACTGTCCTCTGTTACTGCATCACTGTCCTCTGTTACTGCATCACTGT
>CABFOV010008075.1:0-17057 GCA_902141375.1 Timema poppense
TTAACAGTAGAATATCTTTATAATCAGGATATTTTCTTTGTATCTTTGCATATTGTGAAGTGAGATTAATCAATGGATTTAAAACAAGTGCGGCACACGTCTTAATTTAGAGCTTGTTATTTAAAAAAGAGTGACAAGAATTAAAACAAATATTAATTCAACTTATAAAATAACACAGATATTTATAGTCAATAATATGCTATACCTCCACGCAAATGTGGGCACAGTTCTTCTAAATTAAACCTTCCTACCCCTAACACATTGACGTAATTAGTAAATAAGCGGATAACCTAAACAGATAGTTAGACTTAGTACTAAAATAAAGTACTCCCCTATACTGCATTTAATATGGGTACCATATTATAAAAATATTTGTTAGCAAATATAAACTATATTTCAAAATTTTCTGAAAATCTAGACCATTGTCTAACTAAACCAATAGTCCATGTTTTAATTATTTGTTAATACATAAATTGCGTCACTCTAAAATTGTTAATCGTAATAGAAACGTGTTTTATGATTTTTAATAAGTTATTAAAATGTAGCACGTTAAAGGCCTTCAAAAATACACTATAATAACATTTTGTATTAAACCTATAGAATGTGTGTTTACAAAATATACGAATTAATTACAAGAGATATAGATCAAAGCTAATTAGAGCGTATCCCTTTGCATAGTGTTATTAAATTTGGTTTTGTGGTCCCTCATTACGATGTTAAGAGTACACCAACCTTTCAATAATTATAGCTCCACCATGTAAGGCTCTCTTAACGTAACATAAAACATCGAAAAATAAAGTTTATTGTTGGCATACCTTAAACATAGGAATCCAAAGCAAAAAATTAGAAAATTTAAGCAAAGGTTATAATAAAATTATTAAAAGTAAAATATTTTAAAATTTCTACAAAGATATTTTAAACTCATTTGAATCCACATGGCTAAAACACAATGCAATAGACAAAATATTCATTGTTGTGAAAAGAATGTTATGAATTGTGTGACACCCACAAAATTAATGTGGGTCCTATTCTCAGGTTTAAGTGTTATTTTTTCTAAATATTGATAACAAAGCAATAAATTATATAATTTATTTTAATAAGACATTGATCCTTACAAGTGGACATGCAGACTAAGATGTCCAGCTCGTTAAGTCTTGATGCCAGTGACAAGGAGGTCGGTGTGCGATTTCCATTTAGGTGTACTGGGCATTTTTTTATTTCTTAAATCGTTTCCTAATATAAAATGTAAGGTACAGTACATTTAATCTAATTCAATATTCTTCATACCTAGAACGTTAACTTATTTAATACATATATGTAAAATAAATATTATTTTGATAATCATATGAAACACTCTTCAGTTATACATTTTGATCAAAACACCTATAATCATTCTTTATAAAATTAATAATTGTCAACAATTTATAGTTGTATAAACTACTCTCAAATTATATATTTTTAAGTAAAATTACTTTAGATACATGAATATTAATCAATAAAACTCACCCTCTTTGGTGGACGCATGGTCTAACAAACTTCTCTCGCAGTAAACTAGACTGACGATAATGAGGAGATCGAGGTTGAATTTCAGTCTGCTCTAAGTGAGGTTTTCAAAAGTGTTTTTCCACTCACCCTACAAACGAATGCGGGTACAATTCTTCTATATATAATCCTCAAAATCCCTAAAACCACTAGCGTAAATAATACAAAAGCTTATAGCTCAAACAAGTAGTAATATGCGGTGCTAAAAAAACTCCGCAAGCGTCCCATTTAGACCAAACTGATAAAATCATTTTCAAAAAATTTCGAATTTTACAATATTATCTTTAGATGTCATAGGAAAATATGTCAGAACATTCTTTGATTTCGAGCCTAGTCTAAAATTAAAGATAAATTGTATGTAAGTGAATTTTTGAATTATAAATTTCTCTAAAATCTCTCTAACGATTCTGTTTAAAATGAATATCTAGGATATGTTTGACATGACAATTATCACTCTGTCATTGGTTTTTGAGCGAAATTTCGTTAAAGAGTAATTCTAGAATATATTTTGAAGCACTGTTCAATTCTTAATTTTTGACAATAACTATAATTAAAAGCTCAAATGCTATAATAAAATTAGTGGAGTACATTTTAAAACAATATAAATATTTACTGTTAAAATCATAAAGATAAAGGAGCTGTCAATAATAAAATAAGTAAATAATCAAGACTTGATTAAAATGCTTAAAATTTTAAAGTTATCAAAAGTATGTAATATTTAAGAGACTTCGTAACTTTAAGTTTTTATAAGGTTAGTAAAGAGTTGTGTTTTATAGCTTAAACGGGTCACATTCCACTTTTAAAGGCTGATGATGGCATAAAAGGTTGAACGATCTTCAATCAATGGAATGTAAACGAAAAACAATAAACATAATTGTAAAAATATTGCTTTTATTTATTAATTCTACAAGCTCTTATAAAACATTCTTAATTTACTTATAAATGACTCGCATAGAATTTGAACGTTTTGTAATAGCTTTAACGATTTTGTTAATAAATTTGAATTGGTTTTTTTTATATGAACATTAAAATGTATGTTATATTTTAAAAATAAATTCATTTCATGGCTGTTTCATTTTAAAAATCTTAGAAAAATTGATATTTTTTGAGATTTGCCTTTAAAAACGAGCTCAAAATAGGTATTTGTTTAAAGTTTTCAAGACAAATAAGAATACCTTTTTTTTAATTAAAAATATTTTAACAATTAGTTTTTGTATTTACACCCATACACAGTGTTTATTGTGATTATACAAGATGAGTTGTTTTTGTTTATAAGGAAAACCTCCTTACTTATGAATAGTTTACCAAGAAAATACTTTTGAATATTGTCTTCTAAATTATAATACGAGATATGGGAAAGTTGGTGCTATTATATCATTCCATTTATTTTTGGAATTTTTCTTTAAAATGAAGAACAAACTGATTTATGTAATGTGAAACACTTACATAATACCCGTTTAAGGGTGACCTGGTGGTCTAGGGGTAAGGTGTTGAACTTATGTGCTGAGGGCCTGGGGTTCAATTCTTAGTCCCAGCACAGATTTATATGATTACCAAACCCTTCGTTCACCTCTGACAATACGTGTATTAATCACAACTTATAAATGTGTGGAGTGCCAGGCCTCCACCGTGGTTCGGATCCCACGTTAAACTTTAGGTCCTCCATTTCACCTCACAATAATCCTAACATTACACATTATCTTAAGTACGTATAAACCGAACGGGTAGTAAGATGCGGTGCTAATAATAATAATAATAATAATAATATACCGTTTAACAAAGTAACCAGAGGTCGTGTAGAAAAATTTAGATTTTTCAAATACCACTCATCAGTAAGAATGTCTTAATTTAAAGTACAAGGGTTTGTATCATAATTATAAATTAAATATATGTATTTAAGATAAATCACACTTATATATATATATATATATATATATATATATATATGTGTGTGTGTGTGTGTGTGTGTGTGTGTGTGTGTGTAATTTGTCTGTTGATATGTCTTTCTGGTTATCTGACTGTCCTTGGTGCTACAGCTAAATCAGTTTGGTGAGTTTTGTTCAAACTTTACCGTAGATGTATATGTATATAAATATAATATTATATAATATATATAGCTAATAATTTCCTAAGGAATCTATTTTTTTGCTATATTGAACAAAAGTTGCATAAAAAGGTATGCTATGTTTAGTTTTTAGATAATGACTAGTAATAACATTTTTGTATTTTAAGGATATTAAATAAGTTTTTATTGAAATTAAAATGTTTATTTTCGAAGGTACACTATTTATTAAGATTTTTTTTAAATACTCATTTTTAAAATAATAACTATTTTAATTTATATCATGTTTCACTATTTGTTCAGTCTATATAGTTAAATATCGTGTAGGTATGAGAAAGGTATAATCTAAAAGAGAATGTACCTGCGTTCGCATTTAGAAAAAGTGGGAAGGGAGCTAGGAATATCCCTTTCATTACACCTGTCCAGCAATCGAACCTTTACCTCTTTGTCACTGCTAAACCGGACTATATGTTGTTGAGATTTAGATCATGTTTCCACCGGTTTGTTTATCAAGCTTACCAAATATACAATAACAGATTATAGAACCAAAGAACATATCTTAGAGGAGATCCACTTCTATTAGAGAGGATCAAGGATGGGAAAACCACTGTAAAAAAAACATATGGAGGAAACATCCCTTGTTCTCCCTTTATATATATTAGAATGTTGGTGGCATTCCAGAATATTGTTATCATGAAGCTTAGGACTGCGTGACCATCGGTGCAGGTGGAAAATATACGGAAATAAATTTAATAGTATAGTTTAAGCCAGCATACCTTTATAAAACTAAGCCGGCTAGCACGCAGAGTAAGGTGTTATTCTCTTTTGGTTTTTTAGCTATCTTTCACTTGCAAGAAGTTGGCTAGGGCTCAAATCCTACCTGAGTTTAAGGATATGTCTTTTCCTAAAAGGATTCTCACTCTATTTAGAGGCAAATATGGGTACATGTACTCTAAACACTACCTTCCTTCTTCCTAATCCATACTCCATCAGTATAAATGCGATGTTAGTCCTGAAACGAAATTAAAACGCTGTGAAAATATATATTTAAAAAGGATAGATAAGAGAAAAAAGTGCCTTGTACGCAAATTACTAGATTAATATTGGTGACGTTTTTGCTATTTACGTTTCCAGGAGCATGTCTAAATATGAACTTAGCAAATATCTGACCTTGACCTAAATATAGTGAAACTCAAGTATTTTTACTTTTATAGTTGTAAATTTGTTCGCCCCAACCAAGACGCACAAATATGCAGGCAAAATCTATGTGGGCTATGTAGATCTAGGTTAGTTTCTAAGCTAATTACTTAGTTACCAAGTGATTACTTTGTTATAGACTTCACGTTAGGGGGAGACCGCCTGTAGCAGAGTGGAAACGCATTGAAGATGTTTGGAAATCCTGCGTTAGTTCAAATTCTTTTGATATTTTAAAATTAATCTCACGCCAAAATTGTGTGGAATGGTATTAACTTAAAACCCTTTGACATTAATCAATAATCAATCTCATCCCAAGGATCTGGATTACCTCCCTCGAGTTTCTTCACCCCCTTTCTATTAACCACCCACCACCCCTCCACCCTCTCTCCGACAACCTACACAAGTTCCTCCGGACCGATTGTCGCCTCCACTCGGAATAAGGATTCAAATAATACGAGAGCGGCGGATAAATGGGCTTTGACAAGGCCGCCTCGGAGAACCTATCGCGATATGTCTTCATTGCAGTCAATACTCAAGATCCCTTTCCGGATGGGTTTCAAGCGGCGTGAATTCCCTCCAGCCGCTTCCAGTAGGGGAAGAAAAACAGCTTAAGAGACTACCCTAGAGACTACCTAAGAGACCTCACATAAAAACTCAAAGTTGAGATTTTTATCGTTTTTGTAAGCACTAATCATATTAATGCCTAGTTAGGCTTTCTGCGACTAATGTGAATTTCCGTGATTTACGTCTTACTATCCGAATGGGAAATCCACAATAATTATATATAATACAGAAGCTGAGTACAGTTATAGAATTAAAGGACGCATATATATAGCGTAGAACAGTGACGTCGATAGACCATATAAGCTTCAATTCCCTTCTTTTATATATATAAAACCTATATAAATATATGTGTATATATTATATATACATATATTTATATAAGTTTTATATATAACATAAATTTATATATATTTAGTATATACATATTATACATATATATATTGTATTGATGATATATACATACATATGTATATATATTAATATATGTATGTATATATATGCATATATTGACTGTAACCCCCCCTTTTATTTATATCACAAATAAAAGTCAGGTTGGTAACAAGAGAGTTTATTTGATTCTAATAAATACAATAACACAACTCGATGAGATAAGAGTGGGACAAGCCCAGAGATAGGCGCCGGCGAATCAAGGCCATAGTAAACAATAAACAATGAAATAATGGGGGACGACCCCAAGTAAAAGATGGCCGCCAAGAGGACCCACAAACAATTAAATTGACCTTCACATAAATCCGCAATGTCTAATGATAATACATAAATATAGGAACAATAACTCGCATATAAGCAATAAATACAAGACATAGACTATTCGCCATCGGAGGCTCCCTAATAACTTACGATAAAGAGAGTGTTCCCAAAAGGGGTAACCATCACTGCCATTCTAAGGCTCAAAAAATGGAACCAAGAGCCATTATACAGAAGCATAATAAAACAGAATAACCTAGCTATTAACAAAATGAATACACTAAAGGCCTGGGCTCACGGCCCCAGGTTTGACCAACCAAGTTAGAGCAAAGGATATTCGATCTCCCAATAATGTCAATAACTTGACCTTCCCACATGATTCTACCAAAGTACTAAAAGGTAAAAAATAATTTATGTCCCACACATCAAACATGGCGGTATTAATGGTTCAAAACAATCCGTGAAGCGGATGAGATACGTTAGCCTAAAAAGAAATATCCCTAAGTCCTAAACTGTGCTGCCATGACTTCTACAAAAACCGCAGTTCAGATATATAATAAATAAAGTTAAATCATGAATGATATCGTCCGAAACGTAATTTAGAATACATCGTTCCCAAACAGAATTTTGATACAAGCAATTTAAATATAAATAGACACAAAGTGTCTCACCTAGAGAATGCGGAGAAATGTGCACCATGGCTTTAGAGTCCTGCCATTATATACCCTAAGTCAGAGTCACGTGATCTCACAGCGCGGGAAGGAAGACAGGAGAAAGGGTAAGGAGGGGGAGCACTGTTCTAGAATGCCCTCACATATTCTGGGCGAGATTTCAAACCTCGCGCCACCCGACTGGCCGTTGGTTTCACTGCACTGTCACTGGCGCGCACGGATCTGCGCATGTCGACTGTCACTTGTTTTCTTTTCTGGGGCGGGGCAACCTTGAGGCGTAGCTTGCTGAAAATGTTCCTCGTTTCAGTTGGACGTAGCCCTGGTTGTTGAAGTGATGTGTTTGTGTGGGAAGCCTTGTAGAACAGCCAAATGGAGACAGATGGTAAGTCCATGTAATTATATTCCTTCCATGTTGTGACTCTGTCACATGACTATATATACATATATGAATATATACACATATATATGAATACAGGGAACAAACTGGGTGTTTTTATCTTAGTGCTTGTAATCATTGTATTAATTAAGTTTCATCATTTATAAATGGGAAACTAATGTAAACATATATATAAGAATAAATCCTCGGTCCCGGCAAAAATTTATCTGGTTACCAAACCCTTCCTTCACCTCTGACAAGACATCTTGTGAATGTGGGGAATGCCAGGCCTCCGCCATGGTTCGGATTCCACGTTAAACTGTAGGTCCTCCATTTCATCTCACAATCACCCTACCATTACACATTAGCGTAAGTGCGTACAACCCGAACGGGTAGTAAGACGCGGTGCTAATAATAATAATAATAATAATAATAATAATAATAATAATAATAATAATTTTAAGAATATTGTATAGGTGGTCCTATGAATTATTATATATTTCCAATTTGTTGCTTTAGTATATTCCCAAATAAATGTCGCATAGTCTCAATATATCACAAGGGATTAAAAGTGTAAACATATATCACCAGAAAATTCTAGATGCGCACAGGGGGGTGCTGGTTACAATCAAATATAAGGAAATGTTCCAAAACATTGTTGTAAGCTAGAACTTCAAAGGAAACTGTCTTTATTATATTGTTAAAACATGATATCTTCATCGAGTTAATGTTAATGCCTACGTTGATAATATTGTTAGAAAAATATGTTTTTTGTTAAAAATGTGCTCTATATCTTCACTATCTATATTAATAAAATGAATAAATTATTCTTTTATCTGCCTGTCAATGAGTGTTGCGAGATACTATCGCACGTAGCTATTTGACATTTAAATATCAAGAGCACCTGTGCACGAATAATTCGCACCTTAAGGCTAGGATTATTTTTTTAATGTTGTATAAACTAAGTGGGAAGAAATAAAATAATGTTCTTTACTCTATGTATTACTCAAAGAAAAGCGTATCCTGGGTTGACCCGGGTAACACCAGGAACTTCTGCAAGCACAGGGTTCAGCATAAATATCTCCCCGATTTCCCGCCGCTACTGGTGGCGCATTAGTAGCACGAGGCGTGGCGTAGGTATGCCATTTTGTAGAGAATAATCCGCCATTTCAGTTAACATCATGGCATGGAGGGGTGAACATCGTGCGTATGTTATCGAGACTTGTTTTAAAAATGCTGACTCTGTCATCGTCACACAGAGATTATTTCATACCTACTTCAGACTAGATAGTCATTCTGCGGTACCCGATAAGAATACAGTATTGTTATGGGTGCCAAATTTTAGAGCTACAGGCTTAACTTGGAAGAAGAAACCACCTGGTAGACCTTGAAGCGTTCGAACACCCGAAAACATCCAATAAGTGAGACAGGCATTTACACAAACTCCACGGCGCTCAGCTCTTAAACACGACGTTGTTGCGTTAAGAATTTCTGATCGGAGTGTAAGAATAATTTTACATGCGGACTTATATTTTTATCCATACAAAATGTTGGTTGTGCAGCAGCTAAATGAACGGGACTGGATTAACCGTGTCGTTTCTTGCCAAATTATTATTCAAAATGTTCCCGTGAACTCTATTGTGCTGACAAGTGATGAAGCCCGTTTTCATTTATCGGGATATGTTTTCGATAGTGGGCAAAGAATAATCCCCTACAATTACACGAGTGATCCCTGCACTCTGAGTGTGCTACGATTTGATGCACCATTTCTGAACTCAGAATAATAGGGCCATTCTTTTTTTTTTTGAGGAAAGAAAGCAATCTATTACAGTGACTTCTTATCATTATGTCAACATGTTACGGGACTTCTTGCAGCCAAAACTTAACGAGCTCAGAGATCAGGCCAAAAATTTGTTGTTTCAATAAGTTGGCACCACAGCTCACACTGAAAGACAATCCATGACTGTCCTAAGAGAAATGTTTCCTGGGCGTCCAATCTCACAATGGCATTCCATGGCCTGCACGGTCACCCGATTTTGCTGCATGTAATTTTTTTCTCTGGGGTTATCTGAAGGCTGAAGTCTTTAAAAAGAAGCCAAAAACCATCGATGATTTTAAAGCTGTGACAAGAAATCACTGCGATACCACCGGAAACGACGAGGCGAGTGATGTGGAACTTCAGGGCAAGGCTGCAAACCTGTATAGATATTGAAGATGTGCATATAAGATGTATATTCTTCAAAAATTAATAACAAGTACGGGTTTGTGAAAATAAATGGCAAACATTGTTTGCTTGGATTATACAATTTGATTTTTTATAATTTCTATTGTGTGTTTTATTCACTTTACTAATATGAACCTTGTGTAATATAATAATTAAACCATGCTAAGCAACGATAGGCCTACAACTAAATTAGAAAACTTTGAAATTATACTTTAAAATAAAACTATTAGTTGAAACTCGCTTCGGTGGTCGAATGCTCTAAACTATAACTCTCTACTCTCACAATAGATTTCATTGATGATGACGAAGAGAGACCAAGGTTCGAATCTAGGTCGAATGTACGAATAATATTTTCTTGAAATGCTTTTCCCCTTTCCATCCCCAATCCCCAAAAATGCAGGTGCATATCCAATAATTTTAGCCTTTTTCATTATGTAAGCATTGACTTAATTATTTCATAGGCGTGAAATCCAAATGTTTAATTGAACACGAAGAATTTGTGACTAATAAAGTAAATGTGTTTATTAAAATGGTTTCAGTCGGCGTGATTCGAAAACAATGAGTGAAATACACACAACTTACCAGTGCTATGTTTATCACAGCATGCTTTGTTTGAATATTTTATACATTCAGAAGAGAATGTCCCATGCTATAACACCAGTCTGAAGGTTACTTTATGAGCACAGCTCAGAGGCGGGTGAACTTATAATACAAATTTTTAAACAATTAGGCGTAAGCAATGGCAGCTCGTAAGAAAGGGGGGGAGATTATCTACTTTAATTTCGAGTGGAGGTCGTGGTGGCTACTTTCTAGCAGAAAACTAACAGCGTTATACATTTCTCAATAAAATAATATAACATTTGAATAATATTACTTTGTGACCCTGTTACAAAATTACTTTGTGTGTTAGAGGAAACCTAGATAGAGATTTATAAATTTTTACTTTAAGAGCGTGGATCACAAGCCCATCAACTCTGTGATATAGTCGGCTAAAAGTCGTAAATTTACACGAACACTATTTCACGTGGATCAATTCTAAATAAACATTAATGGAGATAAAGAGTTAATAGAAGTTCCTAAAAATTAACATTATTGAAATACTAAATGATGTTTGGATATTAACTACATTGGTAAGGCCCTTTTTGACAATATTAGAATGTCTTTGCAGATAAGCACTGTGCACATATCTTTATTCTGTCTTAATACGGATTTGTAATTATAAACAAGGAAATGTGTTGCTTTGTCTTCCATTATCACTGCGGAAATTGTCGAGTAATCATCCGAATAAGAATGCAGTGCAAATATTTCTGGCATAGCTGGTATTTTCTTTTCCACTCCACCCCATATCTCGCGCGAGCTGGGAGCCGAGTTGGGCCTCTCTTAAACCAAAAAGTACAAAACTTTCGTAGAGTTTTGTTGAGTTTTTATAAAAAATAAGTAAATTAGAATTTAACTTTTTAACTGGTCAGAAACCTGTTGATAACATTCCTCTGCATTTTGGTGAAAATCATATTAGAAACTATCAAACCACTTATTAAATAAATTGGTATTTCTAAACGTCTGCAATTCTTCTCAGTGCTCCTTAAGACTCTATTTCACGACACGATGAACTCAAATTAGAGGGCTATGAAGAAAAAAATATTATCTCGGTGGTGGAGCCTAAATTCTGTGATCTGCTAGAGTAGGAGTAAAAGCTGTTTAGGTGGGGGATCCTTGAGTGTCAATCATTCCCTAACTCTCCCCCTTTGACCGAGTGAGGTGAGGAAGGTAGCCAACCAGGTATTATTGAGTCATTATCTCGCTCAAGTAAAGGAAGAAAAGACAGAAATAGCTTGAGCTCAGGGGCAAAGCTTCTTGAGTTCCAACTTCCAATGTTCAAACGAGGGGACTGAATTGTATCCACTCGGAATGGTATCCATTCCAATAGTTTTATAATAAATTGCTTTTGTGAAAATCCTGAATTGTATCCAATGGAATTATATCCACAAAAACTGGAATTGTATCCACTCGGAATGACATCCATTCCGATAGTTTTATAATAAACTACTTTTGTGGAAATCCTGAATTGTATCCACAAATGGCCGCCTTGAGGTTTAACAGAAGGAACGTTTAACGTAAAAGTTTTGTCACACTTCTGGTAGAGGGCAGCAGGATGGAATCTTCTTAACTTACTAATTGTATACTAGAGTGCAGCCTTGTCATTAGTGCTCTAATTATCTTTTCAAGTGGGCTGTACAAATATATTTTTAAACATGAAGTATTCATTCTCTTTAAAGATTGCACTGCATACTAGAAAATTAATTTGCAACCTTATTTAACTTGTAAGATTCTTTTTTTCAGGTCAATACATTTTAAAGTATGTATCGACTTCCAATATTTTAAAGAGATAAATCAATTATTTTATTTGGCAACATATTTTAACTACCATGTTAAAAAATGATCATTGAAAATCTAGCTTTAATTTATTCAAATCTAGTGAGAAACGAGACACTGTTTAAGAATTCTGGCAAGAATTTTATTAATGTGAATTGGCAGCACTGCTTTGCTCATGTTCTATGCTCAGTGAGCCCTAGTGATGGGAAGAATCGAGTAACAGTAGTCGACTACACCTTTTGTATATCGTAATCGGCTGTACTCGATTATTCCAGAAATACTGAAGTAAAAATAGTTGGGCAGTGTTCTTCTTCTAATTGCTCCCTTTTTTATTTTAAGATATAATACACAATATTGGTTGGCATATTTAACGTGTTATTTTAATACAAAATCTTTTTTCCCATACAGTTCATTTTTCAGTCATACTTTTATCAGCACATGATTTAGAACAATATTCTATCCCCATCCCCACATCTATGACCATATCAGGAATGGAACTCAGAACGCTTAGCTTGGTTGGCACACCCACTACCAACTGTGGTAGTGTTGAATTTATGCTAGGTGTTTCGTTAAAGATTCTAGTCCCAATCTGGTTACTAACGGTGACAGTATAACGAATTTAATAATCCTTAGACCGATCGACCTCCTAGTGAGGGTAGCAAGTTTCTTCAGTCGGAGGTAAATAAATTTACGGTAGTGTATCTATGCACATAAAATACACTTTGAAAAATTTAATATTGCCTCGGCAATTGCAACACAATCCAGTCTATTACTAGAAAATTAATTTGCAACCTTATTTAACTTGTAAGATTCTTTTTTTCAGGTCAATACATTTTAAAGTATGTATCGACTTCCAATATTTTAAAGAGATAAATCAATTATTTTATTTGGCAACATATTTTAACTACCATGTTAAAAAATGATCATTGAAAATCTAGCTTTAATTTATTCAAATCTAGTGAGAAACGAGACACTGTTTAAGAATTCTGGCAAGAATTTTATTAATGTGAATTGGCAGCACTGCTTTGCTCATGTTCTATGCTCAGTGAGCCCTAGTGATGGGAAGAATCGAGTAACAGTAGTCGACTACACCTTTTGTATATCGTAATCGGCTGTACTCGATTATTCCAGAAATACTGAAGTAAAAATAGTTGGGCAGTGTTCTTCTTCTAATTGCTCCCTTTTTTATTTTAAGATATAATACACAATATTGGTTGGCATATTTAACGTGTTATTTTAATACAAAATCTTTTTTCCCATACAGTTCATTTTTCAGTCATACTTTTATCAGCACATGATTTAGAACAATATTCTATCCCCATCCCCACATCTATGACCATATCAGGAATGGAACTCAGAACGCTTAGCTTGGTTGGCACACCCACTACCAACTGTGGTAGTGTTGAATTTATGCTAGGTGTTTCGTTAAAGATTCTAGTCCCAATCTGGTTACTAACGGTGACAGTATAACGAATTTAATAATCCTTAGACCGATCGACCTCCTAGTGAGGGTAGCAAGTTTCTTCAGTCGGAGGTAAATAAATTTACGGTAGTGTATCTATGCACATAAAATACACTTTGAAAAATTTAATATTGCCTCGGCAATTGCAACACAATCCAGTCTATTGAATTATTATTTTAATATCATAATCATAATATAGGTATACTCATTTAAAATAAAAATAAAAAAGTTTCTTACAAGCCAACTTTTTAATGTTTTCATATAAACATTTTAAGAGGCATGAAAGTTATTCAATTTGTTCCAAATCCCATGTAAGATTTTGCAAGCGATGTTCACCACAGTTACTGCAACCACAATAAAATTACTGTATTTTCCACACTAGTGGAAATATACTTATGGCGTGATAATCTAATTTAGACCCATTGTCTGATAGACATTTTCAAAATAAACGTTTTGCTATAGCCAATGGTACCACACCTGTTAAGCAAAGTATAGTTTGTAGTATTAAAATTAAAGTCTTTACCTGTAGACATTGTTTATCTATTGTTGAAACTTTACCTTATGATGTAATATTAGGCATAGACTTCCTATCTAAAACTAATGCTCAAATTGATTTAAAGAATAATCATGTTTTTTTTAAAAAAATTTAACCCTGCTATTGAAATTAAATTTGAGAAAGTGGTAAAACCACTAAAAACATTTTGGTTAGTAATACACCCAAGGAACTTAAATCTTCTTTAAATAATTTTAGTGACACTATATCGACTCAGTAGGGAAAATGTGATGTTTTTCCATATCAAATCTCCCTGTCTAACTATAAGCCTGTCAGATCACCCCCCTATTCTTGTTCCCCACCTAAATTGAAGGTATTTAGAGAACTTGTTCAAGATCTACTTAGTAAAGGTGTTATTAGACCATCACGTTCAGCCTATGTTAGTCCTGCGTTTATAATCCCTAAAAAGGGTGGTGGGCATAGACTAATAGTAGACTATAGGAAGATCAATAAACAGATTGTTTTTGATCCATATCCCATGCCTACTGTTGAAAGTGCTTTTCAACATTTGGGGGGTCTATAGTTTAATAGACCTGAATGCTAGTTTTCTTCAGTGTGCTTTGACAGAAGATTCAAAACAATATACTACCTTTGTTACCCCGTGGGGATGTTATGAGTATAATAGGATGCCACTCGGGATAACGTGCGGAGGAGCTGCTTTGAGTCGAGTTTTGGACCATATTTTGTCGGACTTTAAATTCAAATTTGTATTCAATTATTTAGATGATATCTGTGCGTATAATCAGTCCATAGAAGAACATGTTGAACATGTTAGATTAGTATTGCAGCGTCTTAGAGACACAGGTCTAACTGTAAACCCTGATAAAGTGACGTGGGGCACTAATTCTATCAACTATTTGGGATATATTATTTCTAAGGGACATATTCTTGTAGACCCTGAGTGGATTAGCCCAATAGTTAACTTCCCGACTCTTAAGAATTTAAAACAAGTTCAACGTTTTGTGGGGATGTGTGCATACTATTCAAGATTTATTCCTTCTTTTTCGGAGTTAGCAGCCCCTTTAAATCAGCTAAAAGAGAAAGGTGTGCTATTTTCTTGGGGAGACGAACAAAAGAGTGCTTTCTCTAAACTTAAACAAAATTTTATTTCCCCTAATGTTTTAAAAATACCTGATTTTTCACGTCCTTTTGAACTTAAGGTTGATGCTTCTTCTTACGCACTTGGGGCCGTTCTGTCACAGCGCTATCCGGTCATATTGGTTTCTTGTATAGACCTAAAATTTGACTGTCATAAGTGACAGCTGCTAAATACATGGTTTTGCAGATCATATGGTTCGGCGTAGGGATACATAATTTGGTCTGGTTACTTTTTAGAGCTGTGAGCTGTCAGTCAGCACCAAAGAAGTCGTATGAGGGGTATAGTTCATTGGTCTGATTACTGGTTAGTTGTTTCTGTCATACATTATATTAAATACACTGTTTACACTATGTCAATGCGTGTGTGATTTTGTTTCATGGCCTATTAATCCTAATAAGTTATGGGCCCAGAAAGTATCAGTGTTTATTAATATTTGTAGTTGTATGATTCGTGGAAAACAGTGTAACGGTGACCAAAGTTTTTGATCAAGTTCAACATGGCGGTGTCATGTGTATCCTATACCTAACCAGGATTAAAGCCTTTTGATGGTAGTGGTTTTGAGAACTGGTTATATCGTCTGGAGAGGCTTTTGGAAAGGAATGCCGTGCTAGAAATGCTGACTGTTGATCCATCGGATGTATTGGCGGATTCAAAATTTAAAGAAAACTTTTTGATGAAAGACGCTAAGGTCAAGAATTTGATTGTGCAATGCGTGGCTGATAATGTTTTGTAACAAATCAAAAATTCAAATACTTCTAAAGTAATGATTACGTCTTTGAAGTCTACATACGTTAAAATAGGCATAATGAATCGTATTGAACTTCAGAAAAAAAATAAGAAACATGTGTTTTAAAGGTAAATCAATATTGAATGAGTTTATAATCGAATTTGATAAAACAGTAGATGAATTGAGGAATTCTGGAGGTACTGTTGAAGAACAAGAGTATATTACTCAACTGTTAGCAGCTATGCCTGAGCGGTATTTACCAGTTGTGACTTCTATTGACCATTTATTTACGTCTAATACAAGTGCAGTTACGTTAAACTTTGTAAAAAATAAGCTTTTATCAGAAGAAGAACTTAATTTAAAAAGTCGTAGTTCGTGTTTCAAGTGTACAAAGACATGCTTTTATAGGGCATAATAAGTTTAAAAAGAATCGTGCAAATACGTTTGGTCATTCGGAATCATAATTTGTGGAAACCAAATAGGGTGATGCAACCTAAATTATTTACCGGTAAGTGCTATGCCTGTAATCAGAAAGGACTCGTGCATTCACAATGTCCAAATAGAAAAAAAAATGCTGGAAATTAAGAAAAAGAAGTTTCATTTTTGGTATCAGACTGATGGTAACACTGAGTTAAGTTGTGGAATGTCAAATAATCATAATAGTATTAATATTGTTGTTGACAGTGAGGCAACAAACCATTCAAGCTGATTTTGCAAAGTATTTATTTGATGTTCAGGAAATCTCTTCACGAAATATTGTGGCTAAAGTTGATGAAATAGTTAACTCTGATAGATGTGGTAGTCTACGTTTGTTAACTAGCAACGGCATTGGTGTAACAATGCATAAGGTTTTGGCGTTTGTCACATAACCTGCTCTTTTTAACCCTTTAGGGAGCAAAACATTTTTTAAGTATAATTTTCATTTTATTATTTTATAAGTACTATTGTTATGTGTATTGACTGTTGGTATCAATTATTTAGTCAAAATATATTTTGAACACTCCTTAACAAAAGAATAAGGAACAAATAGGAGGTCCAAATAACAAAAATCAAAAAGGGGATAAAAAGGGGCAATAGGAGAGAGTGATTGGAATTCTGTGCTTTGAATACCTGAGTTTGGAGATTCTAAACTCAGATCTCGCAACTCACACCAGTTGCGGAAGATGATATGTCGACGGTTAACCTCATAGAAATCGTTAAAAGTTATTCCTATCAGAATTAAAGTAAAACAAAAAATTAAAGTTATACAACCTAAGGGAAATGGTAAACCAAATCAACTAAATAAAGCATGAAGTGGCTTCAAGTTAATATTTATTTAATAAGACATTGATTTCATATGAAAATATAAATAAGAAAAAAATTGACCAAGATGTTCAATAAAGTTTACAAAATTTTCCATCAAGCCGTTATTTTAATAATCAGGTAGCAGGCGAAATTTCAATAAAGGTAATGACAATATATATATTTATAAGGTAATGACTATATATATATATATATATATA
>CABFOV010008076.1:0-25124 GCA_902141375.1 Timema poppense
GAGATAGTTCTAACCAGTCCACCTCATTACACCCTATCTCTATCTTGAGATAGTTCTAACCAGTCCACCTCATTACACCCTAGCCCTGTCGAGGTCATTAGCCACCATTCAAAGTGAGGTTCTCCAGGAACCTGAAACACAGTTTTAGCAATCGAGCAATATGTTCAACACTAAACGATTAGATTCCTCTAGAGAGACTCGAAACGATAGATTGGGCCTTCGACACCTCTAAAAGCTTAGGCTATCAACATAAGATATGATATATTTAATTAAACTACCCGTTGCATGAATTACTAATGGGTACAGCCCCGTGAAATGGTGAGACGCGATAAAACGAAAAGTGCCAAACAAAGATGGAATCAAGTACTTTTTCCTTTGATAGTTTTTAGATATGATTTACAATGTTTTTGAAAAAAGAAATTGTCTTGTTACATGAAATCCTCCTATAAAAAGAAATAACACACTTTTACAACAACTAAAAACTTTAAATAAACACGGAATTAAGAAGAAATTAAGCAGAAATTTTGACAATGCTGTAATTTGATGTAGTGTAAGCTAACTTTAGGTTAAAATATTGTGAAATATGCAGCCAAACTTGACAAAGAATTTTAAAGCAATTATATAAGGTTTCAATAATATTTTCTTTTGTTAATATTATCTCAAAATGTAAATAATACTTCAACACCTCAGATAACATGTAATTTTGAATAAACACGAAATAACACCGAAAAGTGAGAGTTTAAAAAAAAACTAAATTTAACTAAAAATAAAACAATTTTTACGGGGCTTTAATAATAGGTCTACTAGGTACATAATGAAAGCTGTAAATCTTAATATTAATAACTTAAAAGAAAATGTTGAATTAAATAGCAAAGCTATTATATTTTGATGATTACGGTTATATCCATAATTAGATATCATATCCTTACTGAGTCGAAGGTGGTTGCATTTTCAGATTGCTCGTGATTGATCACTCATAAATATAGCTGACGATCTCCACACGTCAATCACAGACTCTGCCTTGAAACATGAGTGGAGAATGACCCTGTGCACGGGATGATTCCCGGATAGCTCATTGGTTAGATTATTGATGTACTAAGTCAAAGGTTCTAGGTTCGATTCCCGTGTCCAGGTGTAATTTTTGAATTCAAACAATATGATATTAAGAGAAAAATACACAACTAAGCCACTTTAAAAATAATATTTCATTTAGAGTTGTAGGTTTTAATTGGTTGGTTTTGATGAGTATGAGTGGCGGGAGAAAACATGACGTAAATGTCAGAGTCATCTTGGGGGTTGTTGCCAGTTGACGGGACTGTACTACTGTTACTTAAACTTTGTGTGGCTAGACCCCAAGAGTTAAATTCACTAATATGTAGTCTTAAATACCCCATTTCATTTAAACCGACCTCACCCCGGTAAGAAGCGAAAAAAACATTGCATTCACATTATTTTTTTCAGGGATAATCTTTAGTTATAATACCCAACATCGCTCCCTTCAATGAACCTAATATTTAACTTTGATACATTATTATTTAATGAAACAAATAGCCGAAACTATTGATAATGCATTTTAGTGGGGATAACACCTCTTAGATATCATATGCTGAAAATTGAAAAATGACACCTGGACACGGGAATCGAACCCGGGACCTTTGGATTAGTACGCCAATGCTCTTACCACTGAGCTATCCAGGATTCGTCCCGCGCTCATGGTCATTCTTCACTCATAGTTTAAAGCAGAGTCTAAGATGGACGTGCGGAAGTCGTCAGCTTATAAACATGTGATTATATAAGATCACAGCCATCAGACAATGCAGCCATTAGCGACTCGGTTGCATATATTAATGAAACAACGCAAATGGCTGCGTTGTCTGATGGCTGTGATCTTATATAATCACATGTTTATAACCTGACGACTTTCGCACGTCCATCATAGACTGTGCCTTAAACTATGAGTGAAGAATGACCATGGGCACGGGACGAATCCTGGATAGCTCAGTGGTAAGAGCATTGGCGTACTAAGCCGAAGGTCCCGGGTTCGATTCCCGTGTCCAGGTGTCATTTTTCAATTTTCTGAATACATTATTATTTGCCTCTAACTCCGCTTTAAATAAAAATATGTATCTATTAAACTGTTTTTTAGTGCTCACTCTCTATTTGATAAAGCACACGCACAACGCGATCTAATTAACGAATAGGATGGTTGGCTCTAAAGGTCAAATGTCATGTCGAGAAGGGTGGGAGATGAATTATTACTCTTCGTGACAGAACTTGACCAAATATACGATGACAATGTTGTAGTTCATCCTGTTCTTCAACTGGGTGGAGTACACGCCTGTGAAATATGGTGATTACGTCTATCCGGTATGGGCGGACGCCATAGGGTGGGTGTTTGGCGTGTTCCCTGTCACAATCATCATCTCCGTGGCATGCTACAAGATGTGCACCAAGGCAGAAGGGAGCATTATTCAGGTAATAATATGACTACTCTAGAACCTCATTAATACGAACAAATTTGGAAACAAAGCCTGTTCGGATTGGTGAAAATTAACCCGCCTCGTTGGCCGTACCGTCTAACGCAGTGGTTTCCAAACTACGTCTCCCGCGGGCCACATCCAGCCTGCCGCCACAAGATTGCAAGAATGCAAGATTTTATCAAAAATCATATTAATTGTTTATCTTCGTTATTTATTCACCACACAGTCTATTTGGCATGTCCAATTTCTGTCCGCACGCGTGCTTCCCTCATGACTCCAAACCAGAGTGTTTCTCCATCATGACACCAAGCCAGAGTGTTTCTCTTCATGACACCAAGCCAGATTTCTGTCAGAATTGCAAACCCTCATTTTCAGTCGCAGGCGCCATTCCTTATACCTAAAACAGAACGGCTTGACTGTGGTGACTTTTAGGTGGTTCCAAGTCTCCCGGTGAATTTTGGACCACCGATATTCAGTCTAACTGGGTTTTTACTGTAATTGTTTTTTTGAAAATATTTTTAATACCCCCACTAGAAAGACTATAGTCTTGAGCGTGACTTGGGTGATACAGCTACATCATGGGCTAGTGTAGCAGCCTACTATAGGGGCGATACATCCCAGGAGGAGGGATGGATCTCTAATGTGAGTAGGCGTTGTAAATATAAAACATATTACACCAATAGAATTTGGTTCTGGTCATTTAATAAATAGTTGATTTACGATGTAGTGGGAATCTAAAATGTTTGTCTGTCATGAGCATTGCGGGATATATATCACAGGCAGAGGGGTGAAATTTAAAAAAATTCGTAGCTCCTGTGCACAAAAATACGCACCTTGAATTTTGAATTTTGAAATTTTTTATTAGATTTTTTTTAAATGTATTAAAATCTATGTTGGAATAAATATAACAAATAGCTTTTTTTCTGTGTGTTTGAAGCAAAGAAAAGCGTTGTCCGGGGTAACCAAGTATTACATTGTGTGGTTACCCCTGGCAAAGCCACGTACTTGAACTAGTGTATAGAAACAATAATTGTTGACAATTGTAGGTGGATCTATATGATTTATTAGCGTGTTAGTCTGTTAAAGGTAGAGTATACTTATTTATCAATATTTAAAACTAAATTTAACGATTTTTTAAAATATATTTCTATCCAACAACGGTAAAGGTAACTTATCTAATGTAGTTAAAGAGAGCGCCATTGTGCAATATTTTCCCTATAATATTTAATTACTCTTATAAAAACATGTCTCCAAACTTGAAAATTAATTTTGTGCTCTTATTTTTGTTTTAACTTCATCAATAATTTAAATAAAATGCATACAAATATAATTGTACACAATCTGCGGAGGTGGATTTTGGGTTGCTACCAGGGCAAAAAAGTCTTTGAAGGACTGTACTAGTAAAGTGTTCACCCCCCTCCCTCAATGCCCAGTAGATCAACCATCAACACTTCAGTGGTTGAACTGTCTCAGATGCAATAAAATAAACTGCCATTGAAGTGGATATTGGGGCTAAAATCCCGGTTAGGTGGGCTGAGGGTTGTTTTCCCTAAGTGGTTTTACACTCTCCCTCCACGCTACGTAATTCGGTTACACTTCCTCTAAATTAAACCTTCCGCATTCCTAACATATCAGCGTAATTATTACTTATGTCCATAACCCGAACGGGTAGAAAGACTTGGTACTAAAATAAATATAACTAATGTATGATTATTGGCGTTTAAGGTCAAGTTTGATTAATAAGGATGGGAGAAGACATCGTATTGGTACAGTCTTGTTACGCCTTGGCAACGACCCACGAGCCTCAGGTAAATCCAAATCAGTGTTTAAAAAAAACCCTGCAGATGTTGATCGGCAATGATAACATAATCAGGCCACGTGGACACGGGGGTTTCAGGACGTCAATGACTTCACGTTCCTCTCTATGTTGACAGCGGTTCCGCATCTTGATCCAACCGACGGACGACTGGGGTCCCGCCTCTCGCAGGTCCACCCTCCCCTCGTACGACAGCGTGCGCAACACGGTCGTGCTGGTGAACGGTCTGCCCGTCATCCAGGAGGTCTCGCACTCGCACGCCGAGACAGACTCGCTTGAGGACAATCGACTCTGAGAGTGGGCGGGGCGAGTGAGCAAGTGGGGTCCAGAGGCGCTGTGATAGTCCTACCATCTCCCGGCCACGGGCGAAACTAACCAGGCGCGCGCGTGCAGCCTTAAGGAGGTGTGTTAGAGGTGGCTCCGAAAGGGCACCCCCCCCCCACGAGAAGGGTTGGAGAAGGGGTCATCCCCTTCACCCCAATGGAAAAAAAAATCGAGACAAAGAAGCAATTACAATTAATACTTGCTCTCATATTCATTGAGAGCTGAGTCATGTGTAATTTTTCACGTTGGGTCAGCCTTGAATTAAAAAAAGCCAGTTTAAAGAAATACTAATTTATGTAGGCTGAATATACCTTTAGATGGCTGAAGTTCATTTAGATAAAATGGTATATAGTATGTTTTAATGTTATTTGGACTAGATTTGTTAAGTTTTAGGAATCTATGTTCTTCTGAGGACATTTTAAATGACGTACAATACAATAAGTCATTGTTTGTTTTGTTTCGAAAGTTAGGGGAGTATAGATTCTGAGTATGCTGACAAATAATTAATTTTGTAATTAAATTTCCATATCAAAGTTTTTTTATTAATTTTATATGTATATTTGAATATTATTTGTCAAGTTTAGATATTAGTAAGCTCATCACTCAGTTTTATATATTTTTTAAATTTATTGAATTTGTGGGGATAGTTTAAATTAATTAACTAAATTTACAAACTTTAGGTTGAACATGGATAAAAAATGTGAACAGTTTACTGGTAGCTTTGTTTGATAATATTCGGTATCCCCCATAGCTAACATAGCTACTGAAAAATCAAATATATATAGCTAGTTCTTAGACAAAAAAGATTTGAGGTCTTATCATTATTTTATATATTTTTTAAATTCATGCTTAAGATTACATTTATTTTTTAAACCCCATTGATCACATTTAAACTCCTGTAAATTCTAAGACGATAATTATTTTATATTTTACCTAGGTCTCTATATTTTGTAAACCTGATTACATTTTCCCATAAAGCGGTGCTCGGTTTCTCGAAAAGCCGTTCTGCCTTGTACAAATTGACTCCTCCAGCATGTTTTATCTACAGTTTTCTCTTTTAGATTCTGAAACTTCATTTTACTTCCTTGCTTGAGGTAATTCATCAGCTGTATTCTTGGTCTTCCTGGTCCCTTTCAACCTTCCACTTTACTTTATATGACATCATTCGATAAGCCCTTGATTCCCATTCTTATTCTCGTTAAAAGCTGCCTTTCTCAACTAATCTCCCGTGTACAGTGTGCGTCTGTTGCAATTAAGTTCCCAAACTATTAAAAACGTTCCGCATTCTAACAACTGAGTTCCCAATGATTTGTTCAGTGGTTATTCTCTTTGGAATATCCTCATTACCGACGACTTCTCGATGTTAACTTCCATTACATACTCTCTTCCGATTTAAACCGGTTTGTTCCCCATAATTTAAAGATCCTCTTCCTTCACTGGTGCTACCGAATGATCTGATTATCTCACTGTACTTATTACATGTCTTCCTATTTCGAAATCTCCATATCCTTCCAAAGTTTCCTTAACAAGGCACTCGCTCTTTATTCAGTTTGAATATAAATTGCCTTGCCCATCTCCTTATCTCCCCACTATTGATGTCTCTCACATACAATCTTACTTTTACTATTTGCTTCGTGTACAAATTTCGTAGTAATCTTATATCTCTCCAATCCCCACCCTATTTCTTTGAGTAACCTTTAATAGTTTATTCCAGTCTATCAGGTTAAATGTCTTTCACATCCGATAAAACAATCGCATTCTCCTTTCTTAACGTCTGGTACTCTTTTCGATCCTATCCTTATCACTCCATTGACATTTATGATTCCTTTTCCCTTCCTGAAATTAAATTTATCTTCTACTAATAATTCTTAATAATAATAATAATAACTTTATTTTCTAGCCACTTTATGATCATTCTAGCCATTATCTTTTCCACGTGTGATATCATACTGATGGTCCTGTATTAATTGTATATCTTGGCTTTCTTTTTATTCGATAGTGCACTAATTGTTACTTCTAGGAAGTCTTTGGACCGTTATCCTGTGTTGTATATCTTGTTTACTAACCAAATAAGCACTTTAATTCTGTTTTCTTCTAGCTCTTTCAGTAAGTCTGTTTTTATTTCATCATCACCTGTTGCTTTTTTATTATTTTCATACAATTTATGTCCTTTTCTGCTTCACTGTTTAGTACATGAGGCTCTTTTTGTTATTCTCCTCCACTTCTTCTAGTTCTAGTTTCATTTATTCTGGTATATTGTCCTTAACATCTTCTACGTATTGTTTCAATACAACAGTGCCCTATTTCTGATCATTAGTTGAATACTCTATTTCGAGTGTTAGAATTCAATTAATTTTTTCTCTCATCTTTGTCTAAATTATGTCATTTCTTATGATTCGTTTCAACTCCACTATATCATTGCATTTCTCATTTATAGACTCTTCTCTAGCCTTATTAGTCTCTGGTCTTAGTTCGTTGTTCAGCCTCCTGTAACTTTGTCTTCCTTCTTCACTGTTTACATTCTTACCCTTCCTACTTTATACCATCTTATCGAGAATTGTTTGTGCCAGCCATGGTTTCTTTGGTTTCCGTTTCATATTACCAACTTTATCCTCAAGCGTTTCCATTTTACCCTTTAAGATATTTTAATACTCTACCTCAGCACTTACACTTTCCCAGACGTCGATAAGTTTTTTTTCTCTCTAATGTCTTACGGACTATATTTTGTACATTTTAGAGGTTCTCTTGCTTCCTCCCTCCCCCATAATATTGATTTTCTTAATTCTTTTACAGATTTTTACAAAAAATCACATTGTAGTGTGAGTGAATGTCCACCTACGTATTTGTTTTCATACCGCACTGTTTCTGAATCATTGCTTGACGAGTATATAATATAATCTAGTTGACACCTAACCCGGTATCTTTCATGTTTATAGTCTTCTGATATGTTTCTTGAAATATGTGTTGGTGACTACCAGTCCATTCCTCTGACACAAATCAACAGATCCATCTTCTCTTTTATTCCTTTTTTCCCTATTCCACATTGGTCTTCTATATTAAACTCGACTCGTTTTTCCAAAACGATGTTCCAATCACTCATTAATACTGTACCTGCGAACTTTAACTCTTCCTTCCGGTCCAGTAATTTATTCTATTTGATCATATAATTCTTCCATGTCTTC
Organism: Timema poppense; assembly: GCA_902141375.1. Classification (NCBI taxonomy): domain Eukaryota; kingdom Metazoa; phylum Arthropoda; class Insecta; order Phasmatodea; family Timematidae; genus Timema; species Timema poppense. Next base: position 7,803 of record CABFOV010008076.1, read on the forward strand.
ATATTTATGATCAGATGTCGGCATGTATACTTGCACCATCAACATATCCCCTGTGATTTATTCTTGACTTAATGTAATGCACAATACATTAATCTGTCAATACATGCTTGCACTTTAAACACAGTTTGCTGTGGTTGATGTCAACCAAGAACTTATTCATCCGGCATAAAACTTATTCTTAAAGTACCTATGTAGACACATAATTTATTATTACTTACTGATAGAAACACATTTAAAATAGTTCTTAAAAAAATCACTGACAATTTTTTATTGAAGTATGATTGAATTTTTTTTTTTCAATTGGGTTTATAAAAATGGACCTTTGAAACCACTTTTAGATAATAAACTTTATTTAATTTTTATCTCTCGATATTCACCCTTTAAATTAAACAAAACAATCCCTTAATTTAACAAAATATTATTAAATTCTGCAAATTAAGGATTATTATTTAATTACGATGGTAGTTTAGTTGTGACTGTAGTGTTATGCTTTTGTATGGAATAACTCCTTAATTTAAATTTCCATTTGAACTTGAAATAGTATAAATTAAATGCAATTATAAAATTAACCTATCTTTAACTAAAACATAAATTAGTATTGACCAATTTTTTTCTATTTAATATTAAATTGACAAATAATATTAAACGTGCTACTTAACCATGATTTATTATTTTCAGCCTGAACTGAACTATTTATTGAATATATTCGTCAAATAACGTTGAATATATTCAATGAATATACCAATAATTTATAGACTGTAATACAAGACAGCAAAAAATCAGCTCTAGTAATAGAAAGTGGTGCTACCCAGATCCATTATAATAAAGGTTTATATAATTATTTAGGAAATAGGAACTAGCTGCCGCCTAGACTGGTATTATAATAGATACATAGTGTATGAGCATCACAATACTAGGAAGTAGGCTATACAATTAATATTATACATCTACCAAATTAAAATACACTCTTATTGTTCATTTTCTGCCGGTAAGCCACGATAACATAATTATGACAATTTTAACCAGGGACACACCCGGAAAAAGAAAAGGGGGTTGGGTTTTCAAATGGGACAATTCACCTTATCCTAAACTTACAAATAATTTTAGTATAAACTTAACACATATGAAGTTTAACTACAAATATGGAGAAAAAAAAATACGTTGTGTCTGATGGATACGGTACTTTTTAAGCCCAGACATCTGAATATATATTCAAGAGGTATAATGTTGTAAGCATTCGAAATGTTTCTAAAATTCACAATCGGGGAATAAAAATCACAAAAATAATATCTTCTATAAATTATATAACCTCCTCCCTCTTTACAGTAAATTTCTATTTGCATCCTTGTTTAAACATAAATTACCATCCAGATTGTCTTCACTTATTATTTTCCAAGTATATCTCAACTTACCAAATAAAAATGAATTTCTAGACCTCGATATAAAATAATAAATGATAAAAAACATTTTAATATAAGGAAGTTACTAAAAATCAAACACTCTGACCAAAAATAATTCCAAACTTGCAATTAAATTGAATAAGTCCCACAGAAACAAAAAATGTTTCAACTTATTAAAAAAAAACAGTTAATTTCAGAGGCGACATTAGTTTCCATTTGGACTGATATTAGTGCTCTAAAATAGGAACTTACTTTAATTTATATGTATGTGTCTGAGCGCGATGCTCTTTTAGGACTCGGTAGGAAATGAGCAGTTCGAGATTTTTATGACAGTCAAATAAAACTATTATTGGTCCTCCGGACTAAACGGCATCAATAACTGCACAATCGCAATCGGCCTATTACTGTGGATTCACACGTTTGCAGGAGGAAGAAGGAAAATAGAAAGGCAGAACTGAAATTTGGTCACGTGACAAGCTCTAAACCAATCACAAGAAATCAGAGCGAATTTGTTTGGTTGAAACAAATACTCAGCTTGGTCCGTACCTCTCTATTAAATTCTGCATAGATGAACCCAATCAAATTTCAAAACCAACAGAAACAAAACGCGCATGCGCCTATAAATATAAATACAAAAAGACAGCTGCAGCTACCGTTGTGAAATTATTTTAAATAACTAGTTAATTGAAAAACCTGTTTGTTGTTTTCGTTATCTGTTTATTTGTTTCATTACACAACGTAATAATTATAAAACATCCATTGTGACGATAATCTAAAAAGATCTGTTTATTCACTAGAAAGTTAAATATATTACTAATCATATTTTTTGAATTGAAAAATGACACGGGGATTGAACCCGGGACCTTTGACTTACTACGCCAATGCTCTAACATCTGATATATCAAGGAATAGTCTCATACCCAGGGTCATTTTTCATTCATGGTTTAAGCCAGAATCTCTGATGGACGTGCAGTGATCGTCGGCTTCATAGTTATGAGTGATCAATTAAGATCGTGAGCTATCAGATAACGCAGCCACCTCGGACTCTGTAAGTCATTATGCTGCCACTTGTACGAATGCGAAAATCGTGATGGATTAAATTGCAAAGATATTATATTTGACAATCACGATAGTGCGTAATATTAATTGATCAAATATGTTACTGACGATTTCCACACGTCCATCACAGATTCTGCCTCAAAATATGAATGGAGAATGACCCCGGGCATGGAACGTCTCCTGGGTGGCTCGCTGGTAAGATCATTGGTGTACTAAACCAAAAGTCCCTGGTTAGATCCCTGTATATAGTTATCATTTTTCAATTTAAAGAATATGATATCTAGATGCAGCTATAACCGTAGTTATCGAGTAATATAGCTTGGCTATTTAATATAAATTGATAATCTTCTGTTTTAAGTTTGAGTTACAAAGTAAATTAATTTTTGTTTTCGTGTGAATCGCTGAGTTTCTCAAACAGATTTCGATCTAAATTTTAGGTGAAAGTGGGAACAAAGCTTTATACACGGGGCTGTTTTAGTAAGAAAATTCATAACAGTCACGAAAAGAGAAAGCGGCTATGGCCACATGGATAAAGGCGACATTCCCGCAATATATTATATTTCCGGTGATGGCAAAGTTATGACTCACGTGTCAGATGGGTGCATCAAGGGGTGGTTTTCCACAGGGGACGTAAATGGAGAAAGAAAGAGAGAGAGAGAGAAATATCTAGCTTGTCCACAAACTGTTAGCTACAGTTTTTCAATTTGCAAAAGTTTTCAATTAGAAAGAACTCCAACACGTTTGTATAACATTTCAATCCAATAGGTGACATTGTGCAATCATTAATACCGTAAACTGTGTAAATATGTAAATTTGAAAGATACATTACTGGCTGTGAGATGTTTGTGTTTGAGAACTTGTGTAATTATAAATAATTATAAATATATATACATATATAAAATAGAACTGTTAATTCTGTGGTCATTGTTAACTACTCAAAATGATGTTAGATATTATATTAGTGTTAATATTGATAGAGTAAATTATGTGGCATTTGTTCGAGTAAGAGGGGGAAAAAAAACAAAACCAGCTTACGTCAATGTGCAACCCCAAAGAATTGATCGTTGTAAACTGAACATTTATTAGTTGTATGTCTGTGTGTGTTTGATGTTTATCTTAAGACGAATTTTAAAAAAAACCACTTTACTTCTTTTTTTTTCAAACCCTCTCGTCACAGTTTAGTTGGCGACACTCGTCTTGATAACCACGTGTTGAACATAAGAGTAATATTGTTTGTTGCATATGATGAAGTATGCAATATGCATTTGTGCTTGCGGTGCAGTATGTTTATTGTACTAAACAAGAAACCTATTTTAAATGTTAACTTCTTACTGTATTTTATATAATTAACTATAGTCGTAGCCCTCCGAATCCAAAGATTAGACACATATTAATTACCTTAATGAACGGAATTTATTTAAATTAGCTTGAAAATTAATCGTCTCATCTTAAAATAGATTACAGACATTATTTTTCAATACATTTTTAAAATTTTACTTGTTGTTAAACTGCTAACATTAAGGCTTGACATTTAGGCCCTAAAAAAATATGCTGCAATGTTCTCAATAAAACAAGGAGAATCAGTGTTCAAACTTAATGAGAATATTCTCACTTATAAAAGAGGGAAAAAAACCACTTTCTATTTTTATTTTTTTTATTCGATGGTATCATCACGCAGGTGAGCCATACCGATTGGGTGGCTGCTGTATGTTGGTGAAGATAGTGCCAACATTGGCTGATAGGGGGTGACATGTGGTCAGCACAATGAACTCTCCGGAAATTAATCTCAGTTTTCTAGACTGGAGCCGGTACTTATTTATTCAAGTATCTCCTCAATTCTCCTCACGAGGTTTGAGTTGACACAGGTGCTTTAAAAAAAATATCTGAAAATGCTGAGGATCGATCCCGGAACCTTTGTTATATGTAGACAGGAGCTCCGACCACTCAATCACAGTACAAATAAACAGAAAAAAGATTTGAAAAATCTAAAACATTCAATTGTTCTTGAAAAGTCTCAGCACTTGAGATTCAAGTTCAAGCCAAATAATTATAATGTTTGTAGTTTTATTTATCATAAAAAATGTATATTTTCACAACTTAATTGTGATGAGATCGGTCTTTGGAAATAGTTTTGTCGTTATTATGCACTTGATTCCTCCATTAAAAAAAAAACTGTATAAGAAAACACACCGCCAAAAATAGATTATTAGCTTGGTTTAAAATTTGACGCGAATTTGAAAAAAAATGTATGCGCCCAAATTTTGCCTGGAAGAATGGATTTGTGATGTTTGAGCTTTTGAATGCGTAGAAATAAATATTGTATCTATATACATTATTTGAAGAGCTAATTAAATAGTGTCAAAGATAGTGAAACTAGATTAAGTAATTAATTATTGGGAGACTAATCTTCCACTCTAGCTAAGATGTTAAATTGCAATACATGAATATAGATATAATGATTGTACTATAGGTTTGTTGGTGGAATAGCGCTGTTTTATGAAGTAGCCGGACTACTCCTAAACTTACTCGAAATGTGTGGTCCTATGAGAAAAATGTACAATACACGTATAAATTCCACTATAAAAAACTGGTCGATGGGTCAAGTCGATAAATGGCCTAAGTCAACTTTATTGTTTGTTTGAATCAAAGTTTTACGAATGTGTACAAATAGTATTTAAAGCACCTTTATAGAACAGCGATTTTCAAACCTTTTTTAAAACATACAGCACACTGAAAAAAGGCGATAAAATAGTCAAGGCACACCATCAGTTTTTTTAAGGCAAGATTTTATCGTTAAAAAAGTTTTAAAATCGTGTTTAAAAATTCAACTATAATTCTAATAATTCTGTTGTTTTTAAAATTATATTGGTGATGGATTTTAAAAAACATTTATTTTTGTTTTTCAAAATTCTCTCACTTTTTTTTTTTTTTTTTATCTTCAGCCATAATTTGAGACAAACCAAAGTGCCGTGGAAAATCGGTTGGAAAAATACTGTTTTAGAAAGCACGAACATAATTTTTGATCAACATTGATAACATTTTACTTTATTATTATTATTATTATTGTTATTTCATACATTTGGATGATATCGCTCTCTCAAAAGTGACAGCTGCAGATCAAATGATTGACGTAAGAGTATAAATACTTGAATGTAGATTTGGTAACTTCATTGAACTGTCAGAATGCAGATTCTGAAAAAAAAAAATGAGGTATAGAAAATCCCATTAAGAGTGCATAAGTGTTGTGATTTTGGTCAAAATCTATATTTATTTTGAGACCTCAACCACTTTTTTCTTAACATCGAGAATCATCATAATAGAATTCATACATTCACCAACTAACGTCAAGTTACTATATACATATTTTAACTTCAATTTTGAAAATTTGCTAAATTTGATTATATATATTTGTTAAGACCCTATCTTACAAGCCGTTCGGGGTACACGTTTATGTAGGCTACTAATCACGCTAATAGTTTTAGGGATTAGGAAGGTTGTGTTTAGATTAAGTATACCTGTATTTGCGTGGAGGGAGAGTGTAAAACAATTTAGGATACACTAGACCAAGATTCGAACCTCGATCTCCCATGTCATCGGCAGTCAAGTCTATTGCAAAAATAGTGCGTTAGACCACGTGGACACCGAAGTGGATGTAGTATGATAATTAATCTTTGATGGAAATACATCCTTTAAATAAAATTAGTATTGTTTTGTTCAGAAATTGCTGTCGAAAACAATTGTAGTTTACGGAAATTGCTGTTTTTTCCTTTAAATATTATTTATTTGAAATTTTTTGCTTTATTCTCAGTGTATACATATATATATATTTTAATAGTGAAAATCGGTTGGCTAAAACTTCAAGAGTCTTTGTAGAAAGGTATCACTTCACGTTTTAAAATATTTACCTATATATTGTGCATAAGAGCTACAGGGTGGCCCACGGAAAAGTAGCCTACCTCCTATATCCAGCAGGCGCCTCACTCTGCATTGGAGGAGGTCAATTCCCTTCCCCCCATATTGTGTCATGAAGAAAGAGCAAGTGAACTGCTTGTCTAAAGCTTTATTGACTCTTTCTTCATGTCACAATATGGGTGGAAGGGGATTGACCTCCTCCAATTCAGAGTGAGGCGCCTGCTGGATACGGGAGGTGGAATACTTTTCCATGGGACACTCTGCAGTTAATGTGTTATGCAGGGGTGGTTCTAGACAAAGAACATTGTGCAAAGGGAAGGGGCACAAATTAATCCACTTACCGGTAACTAATTAAAATCCATATGTAGCATATAAATACAAAATACAAGCCTCAAACATAAAACACATATGCATTCATATACACTTTAGTTTGAATATTGATATAGATCTGTCAATTGTACAATGTCGATAGATCTTACATTCATGATAGGACCACGTGCACTCAAAACAGTCGACTCGTACTCCTGTTGTGTACGACACTAAGAGAAGATAAAGAGAAGGCAAAATGAAATGACAGGAGTAGTCATGATGGGGGAATAAACAACTTTATGAACCGAATAGATAATATTTATTTTCCATATGAATAAAGGCAAAAAGATAGTTTTCAGTTAACTGTTGGTTTACTTTTTTAAAAAAAAAGATGCTTTCCCGATATCAGCACATTTTCGTACAGCTTCCGTTGGATTCTGGACCAGTGGTTCACTTAACTCCCTTTATATTGACAGTACAGTACTCGTCATTGTTGGATCCTTAGTATTCTCTTATTAAACAATAACCGCTTGTGTGTTTTTTTTTTATTACTTAAGGAAACAGCTCGATAATATTTTATGTGTCACCATAACCAACCAAGCCACACTAAAATATTTATTAAATAATAATATTTACGTATCTAATCTATGGTATTAAGAACTCGAAAGTTCACTGCCGCCCTTAGAAAAGTACGCCACCTATCCTTATCTTGAACTATTACTATGTTCACATAATTTCATCCTATCCATTTAAGGTCCATTATAATAATAATAACAATAATAACAGTGACAGTATAGTTAACGGTATTGATTTAAAACCGGACATTAGCCAAAAAATAGAAGGCGAGTTCATATTTCTAACAAATCTTATTATTATATTATACAATCAAGTTACGATTTTTATTCGACATTAAAGACCGATTCAACTCAAACATTTGGAACATAATCATAAAGCGTGTACGTATTTATGGATGGCTGTCATAATGAGAACCACATTATTTTAAAGAAAAGAGGAAACATTTACCAAGTAATTGAACGAATGTGCCATATTTATGTATTTGGAATGAACACCGCCTTCCACCGACAAAGAGCTTTGGACTCGACTTCCTTGAACCAAAGCATAGATTAGATTTCACCGTGAGGTGCTGATATGGACCACTGAAGGATGCCATCAATTTAAAAAAATAGAAACCGATAGATTTTTACAATAAAAATAGATTATGAAAATATTTACATCAATTCTGGATAATATGTAACTAATTGATTTAGCCAATTTAAGAGAAGTAGTCTTGATTATATCTAAGAAATGTGGAAAAACTCGAATGGACAGAGTCAGTAATGAATGGGTGCTGAAGGAGTGCGGTTTGAAAGGGGATCTAACAGGTCAATGTGAAAAAATCGTCTTACGTTGGTTTGGGCATGTTGAGAGGATGAGTGTGGATAGAGTGATGAAGCAAATATATGAAGGTAGAGTGTGTGGATCAAATAGGTAGGGGTTGGTCATTCATATAAGACGTGGTTAAATGTGGTAGACAAATGTGTGAAAAAGAGAAAACATTAAGAGTGTTAATAATAAAAGAGCGTGTATGACCTTGTATGGATGTGTATGGATGTTGTTGAAGTGAAGGGAGTAGCCAAGGATAGGGAAGTGTGGAGAAAGCTAGTGAGGACGGATTGAGTATAGAGTTGTTGTTCTACCCTGTGCGGGAATGGCGTGATAGGGTATGTATGTTTAATACTTAAAACAATAGTCACACGAATAAATAAACCTGTAAGAGAACCCCAAATCAGTCATTGATGGTTCATGAAATTGTTGCCAACTTGACAGGACTCTAATAGTCAAACCCTTTCTAGCCCATGCAGACGCACTTGCTTACTGACTTATTGTGTGTGTGTGTGTGTCTGATAAAATGGATATTGAGGGTGATCGAACAATTCACTAGTACAGTCCTGTAAAGTGGACAATATAACCTATGAAACGCCATTTCAAATCAAACATCATATAATTAGGAGATTAAAATGTTTTAATCTATAACATATGAACTTTTTGCAAAAAAATAAAATAATTAGAGAACTGCAACTCATTAATGTATTTAAAATGAACCTTTTGAAACAAGTTGTAGACTTTTAAAATGTTATGTAACCTTTATTTGGCTCCTTCAAAGGAATCCATGGAACCTCACGGTTTTTACACACAGCACCTTAAATATCAAACTACTGGCCTATATCAAGTTCAATAAAAGTGGAGCTCAACATTGGCTATTTTTCTAGGGAAAAAAACCTATAAATGTTAATATCATATTTATCTAGAAGTTTAATGAATGTATTGTAGTGTGTAAGTATGTATTTATTTTTTATGAACAATATATGCTAAAACGTGAAGCAAGAGTTTACTCTCGTATCACATTGTTTATATTTTACGCATAAAGAACTTGCAACTAACAAATAAATGACAATTTCCTATCAAATATTCAATTACAAAAAAAAAAAATATTCATAATGATTTATACAACTATAATGGAACTATATATTATTTTATAAGAGATTTTTGTACATCAAGCAAGTCTGAAACACAAAATTTGGAAATGCAGAGTTTAATTCTCAGATAAAATATATTTATATGTTTTATTAATATTGTATTTTATACAACATTAATTTAGCATGTCCTAGTCAATTTATATAATTACTTTGTATTAAAATTAATTTTCTGTTTCAATTATACGTCGTTTAAAAACACATTTTATATTTATAGTAAAAGATGCTAAGCCAACATGTTCGAGTTAGGTTTATATTTCCAGTTAAGATTTCTCAACATAAACGTGGATTAATTTCCAAATATTTTATGTTAAATGATACTTATAAACAGTTGTATCGCGTTAATTTATTAATCATGATAAATGCTAAGAAAAAATAGTTGTGGTGATTGTCACAAACAAAATTGTGATATCCATTTATATAAATTTTAGAAAAAAAAAATTGGTTTAAAAGATTAATCAATTCTTAGTTTTAAGACATCATAATTTTAAACACAGTCTTAATGACAAAAAAAACATTTTAATTATGATTTTGTTTATTTGTGTGATTAATTTATTTTAATTTTTGGTGATACACAAACAATCACAAACAAACACAAGAACCCAAAAAAATAAAAATATGATTTAAAGCGTCTTATATATAATGCTATAATATCTCTAAAATCTTTCTTAAAATGAAAACTACTTATTTACAAAGCAACAATTATTTTAAAATCACCATGAATATAATATGTCTAGCAGAGTATAAATCAGATTCATTAGTAATATATATTTCACGCCAAGAAAAATTCACTTCATTATATGAGAATATATTATATAGTTCATTCGGAAATTTTCTGAGTAGCTAAAATGATTTTTTTTTATCATAGTACTAAGAATATTTGAACATTTTATTAATATATTTATATTTTTAAATCTAGATGGAATTATATTATTTAAATCTTGGAAAAGAAAGATTTAATTTGAGCTAAAATATGGCAAAATAGTATTTGGGTTAATATTTTCAAACTAACATAATCTGTATCTTATTCTCTTAATTTTATATGATTCATTTGTAATTATTACGTTATATTTTAATACATATTTGGTTCTGACTATGTTACACTCTTATTATTCATAGATTTGTTAAAAACGACACCAAGATAAAAGTTCAATTGTAATTTCAAAATCTAAGTTTTTAAAATGTTTTTTGTTTTAATTTGTAGGCAATTTCAAACACATTTAAATAAAAATACGTCGTCTGTCATTTGGTTTTTGTGAGTCAACTCAACCGTGCTACTGAGTATAATAAAATTCAAAAAATATATTTCTCGAAAATTTATCTTCAACATAGGTACTAACAAAATAGTAATAAGGTAAATTTTTTTGAATATTCATGGCATATTTATTTAAAGATGAAAACATAAGTTTTAGTCATGCTTGATTCAAATGAAGGATACAGGGGAAAAAGGAATCAAGTCACATTATAACTCAAACTCCATAAATACCTCAGCAAATACCTTTTTTAGTTAATTTAGATATGACAGAGACCTCTTTTAACCATAATCTGAAGTGTATTAGAAAGTTATCATGATTGTCTAACAGAGAGCAGCACTAACCCAATTTGAGTTCAAATTTGACTTTCTTTCATTTTCCCTCGTACACTTCAATCGTTTTTATTTTTTTAACGAAAAAAGGTTATCTAAATTTGTTAGGTTGTTGAAATTTATTTTTGATAATAATGGAACTATAATATTATGTAAAATAGTTTGGCAATATTTTATTTGATATTTTGAACTGACGGTTATAAAGTTAATTATTACAATAATTTTGTTGGTCTACAAAATCAAAGAATTTATTAAATGATGAATTATTTTATTCTTTAAATTGAAAAATGACACCTGGACACGGGAATCGAATATGGGACCTTTGGTTAAGTTAAGTACACCAATTCTCTAACCACTGAGATATCTAAGAGCCGTCCCATGCTCAGGAAGATTCTTCACTCATTGTTTTAAGGCATAGTCTGTAATGGATGTGTGGAAATCGTCGGCTACATATAATTGATCAATTAAGATCCCTAGCTATCATAAAATGCACCCATCTTCATCTTGGGAAGGTTTTAATGCTGCCAATAGTATAATTATAATGGTACAAGTCTTCCAGAGTCGAAGGTGGCTACGTTATCTGATAGATCGTGATCTTTATTGATCACACATACATTTCCATAAGCATGGATATACTCCTGGATAGCTACATTAAGACCACGGCTTCTTTGGTGCTGACTGACAGCTCACAGCTGACTTCTGACAGTAAACATTTGGGTATATACCTAAATTTTAACTGTCAGAAGTGACAGCTGCTAAACACACGTTTTTGCAGATCATTTGGTTCGGCGTAGGGATACATAATTTGGTCTGGTAACTTTACAAAGCCGTCAGCTGTTAGCTGTGAGCTGTCAGTCAGCACCAAAGAAGCCATGGGGATACTGTAGGTGGTTAAACCATTAGTGTATTAAGCCAAAGGTCCCGTGTTCCGATTCCCGTAGACAGATGTCATTTTTCAATTTACAATACAATTCGATACATCCATAACCAAAACTAACAATTATAGTAGTTTCACTATTTAATCCAAAGTAAGCGATTTGTTTGATATCAAAACGAGATGAAGCAAAGTTTTTGCAAAAAAAAAAAATTTGTTAGATTACTTGTAAGCTATGAAAGTTTGAACTTGTTGAAATTGTTATAATAAGTTTTGACATCTAAAGGGGGAGGATAGGATTAATCTTGTGATATCTGAGGGATATGATTATTAAGTTGTGATGGATCTTAGGGTGGTAACAAATTGAAACAAGTGCCTGGAGGTTACCATTATTTTACAATTAATACCTGACTGCAAAACTCGCACCTATCTTAGTAAATCTATTGACGTACTAATTGACTGATATGTGTTTGCAAAATCAAATTCATTAAAATCATATAATAATTGATTTAAAATTATTATTTTTATTTGATATTAATAAAAAAAACAAATTATTAGAATTGTATATTATCAATAATAATAATATTTAGCACCGCGTCTTACTACCCGTTCGGGTTATACGCTTTAAGTACTAATTACCCTAATGGAATTAGGAATTGGGAAAGTTGAATTAGAGTAAGTGAACCCGCATTTGCGTGGAGGGAGAGTGGAAAACCATTTTAGGAAAAACCACTCCCAGTTCACCCGACCGAGATTTGAACCTCGATCTCCCCATCCTCGGCAGTCGAGCTCAACACGACTAGCGCGTTAGCCAACTACGCCACCGAGGCGGGTTTGCATAGTATCAACGATCAAATAAAATTGCAAGATAAATGGCAGTAGTCTCCTTATTAATCCATTAGACTCAAGTGGTTACAAAACTGTGGCTCGTGACCCACCGATTTGATTGGGTTGCAATTATTATTTTTAAATTTTTTTTTTTTGCAATTATTTGAAAATAGAAAATCATTAAAAACGGAAAAGTGACAAAACAGAAACAATAAAACTATTACCCTCCACCTTATCCCCATGTCTTATTTTGTAACATTACGTATTACTGCCCATCTGGATTATATGCATACACACAAATGAAGATAATGAGCTAGGGATGAGGATGGTGGAGTTTAGAGGAAGTTTACCCGCATTTGCGTGGAGGTAAAGTGGAATTGGGGAGGGGGGCCGGGGGACCTCTCTCGGTGCATCCGATTTGGGTTTGAGCCGCAATCTCATCATCATCTGTAGTTCAGTATATTTCGAGATTGACACCTTAAATAAAGCGGAATATTTTAAATTATATAACTTATAGACATTAAAATATTAAGTTTTCTACAAGAAATATAAAATACTTGAGCTTCTAAGATCAATTTGTGTAATGGTATTATTACTGTAAAAATATAATAGCATACACATATCAGAAAGTAAAAACTATTTTTTTTATTCAAAATTAAATTTAATCAAGTAAAGGTAATGTAAATGCATTGCTACATTTAAAAAAAATGAGATAACTTATTTTATTCAAATCAGAGATTTCAATCTTAAAGCTGTGGAACATTTCCTTTTAATCGATATGTTAGGTTAATTAAACTATACAAATCTGTTCGAGTTTTGCAAGCCTAATTAAGAGGTGTTTTTTTTTATGAAGGAAGAGATAAATGAGGATTGCACAGTGCATGTATATTAAATAGTTTTACTATTTACCGAGATATGTACAGTAATCATATTATGTGATAATCTGCAAGCATTACGTTTGCATGTCATCAAGTTGGCTGTGGGAAGGTTTTATGGTTTGAAACCAAATGTCATAAGAATATGATTAAAATAATGTTTATTGTGAGAGGAAAAAAAACAACCTTGACTTATTAAAACGAATCACTTTTTAAAAATACTCTAAAATAAATAAATATTTTATAGTTAATTATAAAAACGATTTCAGTTTCTAGAGATGTACTTGGAACTATATAATATGTTGCTGCCATGGTGAGGAAAGTTTGAACAGACTGTACTAGTAAACTGTTTTTTCGCTGTACTGTACATTTGAACAACCACATACACAATAAGTTTTTGAAAGAATGTATGACCATTGGAATTAATCGGGAGAAAACAGCTCACTAGTACAGTCCTGTCAAGACATGCTTGCATTGGTAGCAACGCGGAATCCACACCCGTGCTATATTAGGTTTTTATTGCACAGGTGAAATCTATGGTTCAAGGTCATTGTTGCTGTGCACAATAATAAGGGGTATTCTATTTTATTATATCTTCGTTCTCGGGAAGTGCCAAATTTAGCTATTTAAAAGTTTATATATAAAACATAATAAAGCACCGGCTTATAATTTCACACACATATTTATGTACGATCTGGCTTATATATCTAAATATTATAGGAAAAAAAATTGTTTTGAACAAAAGTTTTTTTGGGGAATAAAGAACACCACTAGTAATTTTTTGTTTGGCGGACATCTTTAAAGTTATTTTAAGGTCAATTTTATTTTTAAATAAAAACCTCTAATTTTTGTGAAGGTTTTATATTTTACAAAAATAAATAAATTCTGAAACATTTTTATATTTGAAAACCATTTTTGAATACATTTTAACTTGTATTTTTTGATGGTAATTTTTATTCGAGATCTTTTTATTCAATTAAAAGTGTATCGATGTTAACATCTATTAAACATTTATTCAAGTGGTTTTATAAATAACATTATATTTAACGTAATAAAGAATAGCATACTGAAATAAAAACTGTCATAAAAAGAGTTAAAATATATTTTAAAAATGTATATCAAATAAAAAAAAGTCATGCAAAAGTTTTTTTTGCGTAAAATGAAATGCCGTTAAAAAAATTGTACGATTTTATATAAAAGACCAAGTTTAACCTTGAAATAACCTTAAGATGTCCACCAAATCAAACGTAACTTCTGTTTTTCTCGTTCTCCCTCTAAAACAAAAACACATTCTTTCAAAACAATTTTTTTCTAAAATACTTCCTGTATATATATCAAGATTGAAGAATGAAAAAAAATACTATTATTATTATTATTATTGGAATTATAGCTTCTTCCTTAACATGCATCCATAAGGAATGTTCTATTCCACGCAAATGGGGATACATTTCCTATAAATTATACCTTACTAATGTATACCTTATTAGTGAATTATTATTATTATTATTATTAGCACCCCGTCTTACTACCCGTTCGGGTTATACGCACTTACGCTAATGTGTAGTGATAGGGTGACTGTGAATTGAAATGGAAGACCTACAGTTTAACGTGGGATCCGAACCACGGGAGGCCTGGCATTCCACACATTCACAAGTTGTGATTAATACACGTCTTGTCAGAGGTGAAGGAAGGGTTGGGTAATCAGATAAATCTGTGCCGGGACCGAGGATTGAACACCTTACCCCTAGACCACCAGGTCTCCCAATAGTATTACTAAGAAAGCTTTAATTATTTCCAAATGGGTTAACATTAGTAACTTTCAAACAATGTTGGTAGTAAAACCTTCTAACAGGTCTAAGTTGCCATTCCTCTTACGATGGATAGGTTGTAGTTGTTTTCCCTGCACATTTATATATTTACAACAATTTACAAAGAATATTCATGAAAGCGAATAATAGGAGAGTTTTTTCTGTTATTGATAATTTTTCTGGTTTGTAATCATGAAATTATCATACGGTAAATGTATGCGATCCTCATACAGACGTAAAGAGTTCAAACGTGGGAAGTTTATAGCTGCACCTACATGTCCATGTAGATTCATGCATTCAATTATAGAAGGGGGAAATGACCTTGACAACAGGTTAAAAAAAGTTATTCTATGTAGTGTATTTATTTAGTTTAGTGATGGTTACCACATTGATATTCTAGTTTGCTATTGTTCTTATTGCTATATTATTTATTGACATATTATTATCAAGTTTATGTGAACTATTATTGTTATCTAGCTTAATTTTATATTTATAGATTGTATTTTATGAATTGTTATTATATAAAACTAACCTATAATATAGCAACCCGTTCAAGTTTGGAATAAAGCATTAAGAGTCAAGTATTTTGGCTAAAATAAAACTATTAAATGGTCTCTTGGATTTTAAAAACTCTTACTATTTTAATAAAAACAGGTTAATATAATTATTTTCATACATACGATTGATACTAATGTTATCTATAAATAGTCTAATAATAATATAAGCTGTGTTTAAAAATGTTTCTACTGAGCAATGTCACTGTATTAAAAAAAAAACAGGGTAAAGAGAAATTTTCCTTGCATAAAATGTTTGTTTGTTGAAAGGTGGATTCATTTACTTTAAAATTGTCTTCTTTATGTAAAATAATTGGTATTTAGTATAATATAATTTATAAAATGTATTATTTTTATTTAATATTTCTTGTGATGTAAAGAAACCTCTAAAATGATGGGGGGATATTCGAAGCTAAAATCTTATTGATAAAATATTTTAGTATTACTTACCTGGATAAATTATATCACAACTAAGATACTAATATACATTTTTATGCTTTGATTTTAGCACTTGTAATTGGCATTTCAATTTTTAACAAGATTTTTTTAAATTAATGAATTATTTAAACTTACTAATAAAGTTTTATTTAAAAAAACTCTAAAATGTAATACTATCATAATATTAAACAATAATAATATAGTAAAATATATTTGACACATTCTGAGACAAAACACAAACTAATCAGTTTAAAATATTACTTTTTTTGAACAACAATATTTTCTTTTAAGATATAATTATCATAGTTTATTATTTATTATGTTATAATAGTAAGGTTCAATAAAAAAAACTACAGCTTTCGTTTGTAAAACAACTTGTCCGATATTTTATCAGTTATGATTACTAAATGCTAGTTAATTTCGTCTTAGTTGTAAAATGTGTATGACGATCTCTCTAGATGTTCTGTCCAATGCTTGTCTAGTTTCTCATGTGGATGGTGCATGCCTTAGCTCAAACATGGTAACGTGTTCTGTAAGAATAAAAATGACAAATGTTTGTTGTTCGTTCAATTGTTTTATTATTTTCCTTCTATTTCCTCTCAAGGATAGTAAAAACAACATTAAAGAAATCTTATTAAAATAAACTAGATTATTTTCAACACACATATTGAAGAATCATCATAGAGACTACCATAAAATATGAGTAACTATCGACATTTTTTATGAGGAATAAATTAAATTTTCAAAATAAAATATAGCCTATGTTACTCGCTGATAATGTAGCTTTTATATTGGTGAAATAATTTTTTAAATCTGTCCAGTAGTTTTTGAGTTTATCCATTACAAACAAAAAAACAAAAATTAAATCTTCCCTCTTTATAATATTAGTGTAGATTACTTAAAACCCGCTTCGGTGGCCGCGTGGTATTAATTGTTACTCTCGAAGTAGACTAGACTGTCGATGACGGGGAGATCGAAGTTCGAATCTTGGTTGGGTGTACTGAGGGTTGCTTTTTTTTTCAAAATGGCTTTTCATTTCCTTTCATGCAAATGCGGGTACACTTAATCTAAATATAGCTTTCATGATCCCTAAATCAATTAGCGTAATTAGTACATAAGCGTATAAACCGAAAGAGTAGTAAGATG
>CABFOV010008077.1:13678-25122 GCA_902141375.1 Timema poppense
TATTATTATTATTAGCACCGCGTCTTACTACCCGTTCGGGTTATACGCACTTACGCTAATGTGTAATGGTAGGGTGATTGTGAGATGAAATGGAGGACCTACAGTTTAACGTGGAATCCGAACCACGGTGGAGGCCTGGCATTCCCCACATTCACAAGATGTCTTGTCAGAGGTGAAGGAAGGGTTTGGTAATCAGATAAATATGTGCCGGGACCGAGGATTGAACCCCGGCCACCAGCAAAGAAGTCCGACACCTTACCCCTAGACCGCCAGGTTACAAAATAGTAAATAGAGAGAAGGCCCCATAATGTCACCCCCATTTCACACCTTATGTTTTCCCATTTCATTTTGTATCTGTTCAAAAGGGGTGTATGTTACGCAATCACGCACCCCTTGATTAAAAAACTCATAGGTAGGCCCTCGTAGATCATTACCAAATTCAAGCTTCCTTTTTTAAATTTATAAATGAAAATATTTAGATAAACTTTCTTGACACACATTTTAATTTGATCTTAATTTTTGTTGATCTACAAAAAATTTTTTTTTAAAACAGTTGGGTTTTCTAAATTCTGCTTTATGTTAATAGGCAACTTACGGATGTAAAAAAAGATTTTGCAATCCATCTTGACCTTTATTTTACTTTTAAATTAATTGATTTAAATAAAATAATAGAAAGTCCTGCAAATATTTCAAATGATTTTATATATGATTAATGTGCTATTTGTCTCTTTACTTGGAAATGGCATATTTTTCCTAAATTTGAAATGTTCTTAAGTAAATTTAAAATATTAGAAAATAAGTAAAACTTTCTCATTAGTAATGGTTCAAATTTTCTAACTTTAGATTATATTATGAAAGTGAGAATTTTCGAAAATGAGTACGGGCGATAAATAAGTTTATATGTATAATATAGTCTAATTAGAAGTACTGTGCGCTAAACTATTTGTTAAACATTTCAAATAAAAGCAAAAATATCAAATAATGCCTAATGATAAGTGGAACTACGAGTACTTAATTTACGAGGTGTTTCGTTATATAAGGTAACAAGACCATTTACGTGAAAACATTTGTTTAGTCAACTTATTTATTGGAACCCCTTGGTACTTAAACGTCAAACTTTAAAAAAAACAGCATTTTTAAATATACATCCTTGGCGCCAAAATTGTGTTTAGCACTAACAAAACAATCAAAAAATGATGCTATAGGAGGACACTGTGTTCTTTCTAAGTTTGATCGGAATACGTCAATTAGTTCGAATGTTTCATGGACACATAATCACGAACAGACATTAGACATATTTTCTAGTATACAGGGTGTATAAGATTTTAAAAATCTTAGTCTCTTCCTATTCATACTATGCAAATACATTTAATATAAATATATTTGTTTTAATGACAAATATAATATTATCACCGTAGATTACAAAGTTGCAGGGAGGGGGTTGGGTTTACAAGAATAAAATTGTTTCTTAAATTATAAGGGAATTGGCCCAAGCTTTGTAAATAAAGGGAACGTAGCTCTCATTACAACCAGGCAAATTTTGAAATGTTAGAACCTTTATTTTCAGCATCGCGTTTTACTACCCGTTCAGTCTATACACCTATCTACTAATTACACTAATGTGCTAGAGATTAGAAAGGTTTGATTTAGAGAAAGTGCACCAACATTTGCGTGAAGGGAGAAGAAAACCCGCCCTCAGCGCACCCGATTGGGATCCAACTCCGATATCTCAGTCTTCGACAGTCTAGTCTAAGACGAGAGTAGCGTGCTAGACCAGGTGGCTACTGAAGCTGCTCCTAGGACGTTTTAATGGAAATTATAGGCATTTTATAATCGCTTAAATCAGTTTTTTCTTAGACAGCTTACAATATATTTCACAATGTACACACAAATGTGTAACTTATATGAATACCTCACCTTTCATATAATATCTAAATGGTGACCTGGCGGTCTAGGGGTAAGGTGTCAAACTTCTGTGCTAGCGGCCGGGGTTCAATCCTCGGTCGCGGCAAAGATTTATCTGATTACCAAACCCTTCCTTCACCTCTGACAAGACATCTTGTGAATGTGGGGAATGCCAGGCCTCCACCGTGGTTCGTATTCCACGTTAAATTGTAGGTCCTTCATTTCATCTCACAATCACCCTACCATTCATTACACATTAGCGTAAGTGCGTAATCATTTCAACTATTGTGAAATTAAACAAGGTAATCCTTACCTTTTGTGTGAAGGAAGTGTATTCTCCATTCACGGTAGGAATTTCTCTCTGAAAGGTCCTTTTTCCTACCAATATCCTACTATATAATAGATTTCTGGTAGGGAAAAAGGCCTTTCAGAAAACAATTCCTACCGTGAACAGACACCTCTCTATTCCTGCGCCATTGTAGTAGAGTGTTTAAAACTCTTTTTACGAATAAGTTTAAATGAAAATTATAGTAAATAAAATGTCACCTATTTGGTCAGCTTACCGGTCAACACATCATCGCTTTAGTTCTATCAGTTTAGTTTGTCGGACTTTCGCTAGAGAGCGCTGAGATACGCGTTATTGAACATGTTAGAAGGGTAGCCTATCTTTCAGGGATCACAAAATTATTATAATCGTTAAAATATCCAACCTCAAGATTAAAATCTATTTATGTGCCTCCAAAATCAAAAAGTGGGCTCTACAATTCTCTCTGTCTTGGTCTACTACCGAAATGGTTTTATGAATTCTATTAAAACTTTATGATACTATGGGTTAGAAAATTACTCTAGTTATTTTGTTTAAAATGCATATTTGGAGAGTATTTTACTTTTAAAAAAACATTGTATGTTTCGAGAAAAAAAAATTAGTTGTGAACTGATACCAGAATTTGAAAATTATGCCTAAAATTATATTACAGTAGCCCCATGTCCTTGTAGACAAAATGAGAACGTATATATGATTGTGTCATGCCTTTTTTTTAAACAAAATTAAGTATATTAAACGTGTAGTTATCAAACCGTTTTATCAAATCAGCCCATTACTGAACATCTAGTAGATTACTTGAAGAGCAAACACAATCAGTGCAGTAACTACAGTAGCCCCATGGCTTCTTTGGTGCTGACTGACAGCTCATAACTGACTTCTGACAGTCAAATTTTAGCTATATACCTAAATTTTGACCGTCAAAAGTGACAGCTGCTAAACACATGGTTTTTGCAGATCATATGGTTCAGCGTAGGGATACATAATTTGGTCCGGTAACGTTCCAAATCTTTTAGATGTCAGCTGTCGGTCAGCACCAAAGAAGCCATGGGGCTACTGTAGGCAGATGCAACAACAGGTGCATAAGACACAGGACAAAGGGGGCCGTAAAATGGAACTGACAAAAAAAAAATATAATAATTATAATTTTAAATTTTGGTATAGTGCTCAGCTGTGCGGTTCAAATGTCGCTGAAACGAGGGCTTCGAGTGGGCCACCAGAGAAATTTTAGAAAGTTAAAATGTATTAAGACTTATTTAAGATAGACTATCAGACAAGAACGATTATCCAATTTTTCTGTAATTTCGATTCAATATAATATCGATAAAAGTATTAATTATGATGATGTAATTAATGTTTTTTTCTGAAATGAAAGCTATAAAAGTAAAAAAGTATAAAAATAACAATTTTCATTTATAAATGCATGTCAACAGTAATTGTGAAGCAATGGTTATACAGGTTGCTGAGAGTGATTTGGAAGGAGAACAAGGTACTGGAAGACTGGAGAAGGGGAATTGTAATAACTATTTTCAAGAAAGGATACAGAAAGAAAGATACAAATTATAAGGGGATAACGCTGATGTGCCATTGTACAAAAATATATGAGAAGATAATGGAAAAGAGAATAAGAAATAAAATGAAAAGAAAGTGGAGCGAGGAACAGAGGTCTACAGTAGACTTGATCTTTGTCATAAGACAGCTGATGGAGAGAAGGTGTGAATATGGGAAATATTGGCAGTGATATTTATGGATGTGAAGAAGACACATGATTGCGTGAATAGTAATAAAGTTAGGAAAGCGATGAAGGAAGCCGAAGGTGAAAGAGGAGTTGTAATGAGAGTGAGGATAACAGAAGTTGTGTTAAGATGGAGGTTGGAAGGACGTAGTGGCTCCAAATAACATAACATAGTAACATAAATAATTGGTGTACGAGGATGTGAAGAGTGTGAACACCCTCATTGTAAACTCTACAGCATCGGTGTTCCAACCTCTTTTTAATCAAATTAAGATTAAATTTGGACTCAAACTGGATTTAAAATAGTGTCTCTCAGTGATAGTTGATTAGTTTCTTAACGCTTTTGACCTTATTTGAGTTCCTTGCGTAAACCAATCTCAATTTGTTGTGAACCACGGAATGAAATGCTTATAGCACACAATAAAAGTAAAATATGAGTAGTTTTTGATCAATTTTATACAATTTTGGGATCGTAAACATATACCAAACTTAAGCAAATGAAAGAAATAATTTTTATTATTTAATTTTTTGAGTTCGTATTTTTTGTATTATATAATCATCATTAGCCTGCATTGCTTGACTTAAATTCATCAAAAGCTTATTAGCTTAGTTCTGATTTTCTTAAAGGAAATATTAAATAATTAAATTGGTTGTTATGATAAATTGTGGATTTTGTGGAAATATTTAAATATTTCTCGGATGTTGGGGTTAAATGCTAACCAAACCCTTCCAAAAAAAGATTTTTGACTTTTCCATATTTTTTAAAACCACTTCCTTATAAAGAAAATCACATAAAAAACTTTATAGAAAAAATTGGCGTAGTTATGTTTGTACTATTTATTTTTAAAATGGTTTAGTACTACTTATTGATTATTATATTTTTAAATCGGTGTTTACACATGAATGCTCTCACAAACCGACTAACAATGATAGCACAATTAAGTTGTAAATACCTGGCAGTACTTCAATCCTTGTTAACATTATTTTTCTCTCTCTCTCTTACATTTCTTGTTTACAATTGTTTTCATTTCACCGAATGCCTTGGGCGCGGTCCCTCACAATGAACGTCACTCGTGAAGAAAACATTAGCTCTTTTATATTGTTTGGTTACGACCTCAGAGATTCCGAAGCTTTGGCGCCAAAATTCAGGCGTTGCTATAGCCCACAGGGCGTGTGTAAAGCCCGCTGCGTCCGACCTGTGACTTATGTTAATTAGAAACGGGCAGGCATTGTGCTGACGCTGTACAGTGAAAACGTCTCTTCCATTCTGTTAACAAACACAACACAAAACTGTTCACTACACTCGGTTACAGCCTGTGAGAGAAATGGAGGCTTGGTCGTGGACGTCAGATTCGCGATAAGGCATGCACCTGCACATTTGGGGACCACGTTGCAACAGTATCGCCCCACAAGAACTGTCGAAGTTGGTGGTGTCGTTGGTTTGTCTAGTTGTTGTTTTTTCCGTGATGAAGTAGAGTGCCTAAAAACAATCAAATTCATCAATGACTGATAGAGCCATCCATTTTTGTGGTGGTCATCACCCACAAACAATAAAAACTTTATCTTGTTTTGATACAGTAGCCACATGGCTTTTTTGGTGCTGACTGACAGCTGCTAAACACATGTTTTTTTCAGACCAAATGGTTCGGTGTAGGGATACATAATTTGGTCTGGTAACTTTTCAAAGCCATCAGCTGTCAGTCAGCACCAAAGAAGTCATGGGCTACTTACTGCATGTGTGGTAAAACCATACTCGTCAAAATATCAAAATCACTAGTGGACATTCTTGTGAAGTTCTTAGACAATCGACCCCTATCTAATTCGCACATTTCTGATATTATCCTTGCACTTAACGAACGTGATTCTAGAAAGTTACTCACGACCCTTCCGTTTCCTTTCACGCCGCCATAAAGTGTCGATAGCTGCAGCGACGCCAACAGAAGTTACTTCCCGCGACGATATTTCTAAACGCACTGACGTATGGAAAGAGATGCAAAAGTGAAAATAGGTCCAGTTGCGTGAGTCAAGATACAAAGAGGCATGTCTTTGCGCATATAATGTAGCATAAAAAAATAAGGCATAATCCAAAAGACCCTTTAGCTTAAGATCATATCAAGGCACACCTTAGTGCTAATTGTACTAAAAAGAATATATTCAATATAATTGTTACAGCATACTCTCTTGATTTTAAGATGTATTTCAAGAGTAAGTTTACCCACCTTGGTATTCGATTGGTCTAACTCTGAGGTGTCACAATTGCAATAGATTTGGCTGCTGATGGCAGAGAGATCAGAGTTCGAATCCACTTTGGGTATTTTGAGATTAGTTTGCCCTAAAGGTTTTTCAATCTTCATCTCCACGCAAACGAAAGTACACTTCCTCTAAAAATTCAACCTAACCTCATTCCTAACACATTAGAGTGATTATTATTACATAAGCATAGAACCCGAACGGATAGTAATACGCGTTGCTAAAAAGAAGGATTTAATTAAAAATACAGGTAGATTCGGGTGATAATGAACATTAACTTGTCGTATTATTAGACCTGTATTGTACTTCACATAACAGTGTTTCTCAATGTGTGGCACACTGAAAGTGTCAAGGGTTACGCGATATTCTACTGGCTTTTACTAACCATAAAATATTGTTTGATAATAGTTTAGTTTGGTGTAAAATTTGACGGGATGTCATGCACTTTAATGAGACTTTATTTACCCCTGTCATGGCTTTGCTTAACTAACCAAAAGAGGGTTATCAACATTTGTAAGGACCGTTTGTACTTAAAAAAATAGCAGGTATTTGCTTATCCTTTTATTAATATGTATACTGTGTATATTGATTAAGCCATGACCCCCACCCTGCTAGGGGTACATGACTCAAAAAAGTTTGGGACGCAATGCCAAAGACTATTATACCTATTATTTACAACAACAACAACATAAAACCACCCGGAGTCAGCGCGCAAGCGAGATATACCGACCAAGCGGCCGCCTTATGTTGGTAAAGATAGTGCCAACATTTGAGGATAGCATAGTGATCCCTCTGGCCGCTAACATCAATTTTCTGGACTGGAGCAGCTATTTCTTTATTCAAGTAGCACCTCGTGAAGTTCAGACCCATGCGGTCGTAAAATATATATTTATTTATTTATTGAAAACCACAGCGCTAAAAGGTTCGGGCCTGAAGATATATTAATATCACCTTATCTCTAATTATTGCCCCGTTTACTCCCTCCCCCGACCACGACTGATTCCCGATTCCAGCCTAGTCCCCGGTTTTAATACCAGATCGCGCAGCTGAAAGAGGATGGGAAAGTCCTAGAGGACAGCCTCAATCGAGAGAGGAAGCCGGAACTAATCTCGCTCCGTTACATATTGTATATTCATTGTATGTTAATTGAATCTAAGGTGTCAAATGGGTTAGTTGTTTCATCTTTTATGACGTTCTAACATAGGGTATCGTTGATATTAATCCTGGAATCTTGGTATTCTGGGTTCAATCCTGGCAGGACTCAGAAAATGGATACTGGCAGGTATCTCAGTATGCCCATATTCCGTAGGGAGAGGAATCGTAAATCTGGGTTAATAAAGGTTTCGCCTCTACCTTCCACAAGACCATAGAGGACGTAAGTGCTCTCTGTGCCGAGGTGGGTTCAGGTGGTCTCAAGTCCCGCCATCATATCTGCGACAGTGATCTCGGTCCGTTGATGTAGTTGTCTCACCCAGAAGTCCAGAGACCGGGTTGCAAGATTGGCATTTTTTATGCCAAATTCTCGAAATATAGCTCTTTTTCAGTTTAATTGGCTTGTTTCTCCTTTTCCTGGCATTTTTAGAATAGCTGCACAAAAATTACATACCATCCTCTTTTAAAATAACGTTTGTTTTGTTTAGTTTTTTAAAGTTACCTTTGCTCCAAAATGGCTGTACAGCAGCGTCTCTATGTCGCCATTCTTTTAAAGTTTGTATAAAAATATTTGTAGATCTTAAACCCAGTAACTATATTTCACTATTAGTAGATATTATTTAGAGCAAGAACACTGTCTAATATTTGTATCTACTTGTGAAATAGGTTTTAATACTGTAATTGTGTATTTAAACTAAATGTTATAAAAGCTTAGTCCACACATAAGTTTATATAACTTTCATCAATGCTTATTTTAAATTAACATGATGCAATAATGCTTATTTCGTTTTTCAAATTTGAGGTTTGTTGATATTGTAGTTTGTTTGTATTGTATTTTTCGGTTTTTATCAATAATGTATTGCCATAAATAAGAATCCACGAAGCATAAAGTATACATTTTGATTAACTGTCAACCCAAACTTCCAATTTCCAAAATTGTTTGTATTGTGAGTCATAATCATATAGGTTTGGATCTTGTTTGTTATTTTTCTAGTATAGTTTGGGCTTTTAATTAAAATTTTAATCTGTAAACACTGTCCAGGGAGTCCGGAGCTGCCCCCCACCAGTGACCATGGAGTAGCATCACTGTAGGCTGTCATCCAGCGTCCCAGGGAGGAGTTTCATCAGCATCTTCTCCACCAATCATCCCTCAGAAGTTGCAGGGCGATTCGGCCTTCTTCCCGGTAGGTGTCAGTTTCTGCATAGCCAGACCATCTTATGTTGGAGGGCCCCGCGTTGAGTTAAAACACATTGCCCCTCGCTTTTTATTAGGTGTTCTGCTTTCTTTCTTTTTCGAATACGATGAATCTTGCAACACTGTATCATCGATGCTACCAGCATTTTCTTGTTCTAGATACTTACCATCCCTCCTCCTGGATTACTCAACCGTTAGCGCGTAGGTTTGGCAACAGCTAGAGTGAGAGAAATAATACAATACTTCCTGAATCAAACTTGCAGTTCTCTCACATGTTGTCACCTAGTATAATATTAAAGAAATGTATTTACATGACTGAGCAGATCGGGTTGTTTTTATTTGATGATTTAGCGTTCATTTTCTAAACACGGTGTTTTATTGGCTAAATACTTATATACTAGTTTAACTTAAGAACAGCGACATCTAACAGTAAACAGTTAAACATAGAGCAAAAAAATAAGTGGTCGACATATTTCGCACGTACTGAAATGGTGAATCGATTCGGATACCACTGAGATTGAATCAGGAGTAAACAGATCCGTTGTTAGTATCCATAAATACTAATCCAAGGATATACTTTTTTAAATCATAACTTTCACTGAACTAACAAAATGTAATATACAATAATTATGTAGTTGTATCTATAAGAACTTTTTATTTTATTTTATTGGAAGTACTAGGCCTAGATAATAAAAAAAAGATATCATATTGGAAGAGTAAATTTACATCTTAAAAAGGTTTAGTAAAACAGATGTGGTAGTTTTGATGCAGAAATATTCAGGTTCATAGAAGACAGTGCCCACAAAATTTTCACTATTTATATCTCAATTTGCGATGTATATTATTTAAATAATTTCATATTTTTTGACTTTTAGCAGATTTTCTTATTATGTATTTTTCTGGATGTATCAGAATAAAACTAGTAAAAAAATATCATCCATATAATCTGTTTTAGTAGCCTAGATTTATTATATTGTCAATAAAATTCTCATCCCAAGATTTATGATTGGTTGTGACTACCCCTAATTTATATCATGGTAGGTACCAATTCAAAAAGTACAGACACACTTCAGTGCTAGAGTGGTCTAAGGCGTCACTATCATGTTGGACCGGCCTGCTGATGACGGGGATATCAGTGTTCGAGTCCCGTTCATGTCTACCGAGGGTGTTTTTTTTTTATAAATTATGTCCTTCTTTCCTTCCACGCAAATATGGGTGGATTACCTCTAAAAAAAATTCCCTCCTCAACCTTAATTCATTAGAGTAGTTACCATACATGCCTAGCTTATAACCTGAACAGGTAGTAAGACGCAGTGGTAAATAAAATAATACAGCATATTAAATGAAGGACAGTATTCTTAAAAATCAACCTACTGAATGGTTTCGGACTATTAAATCAAAATCTACTAGATAAAAATTATTATTCATGGCTAACCAACGACAATAAAGCATTCAATTTAATACTCACACCGGTGGTCACGCAGACAAAGGTGCCACCAGTCTCATTTTGTCTTATTTGTTGACTGCGAATATATCAGAGCTCAAATGTCGGTTGTTATGAAGGGTTTTCACCTGAATGGCTTTCCAATCTTTCTTTACGCAAATGAGGATACATTTCCTATCAACTTTATTTTACCCCATTAGTGTAAATATGTGGGACCCGCTTAGGTGATCAGATGGTCTAAGGTGTCAGTCACTCTTACAACATACTTGGCTGCTGATGAGGGGGATATCGTGGTTTGAATCCCAGTCGGGTGTATTGAAGGTGGTTCTTTCTCTGTGGTTTTACTCTTCCTCACCGAAAATGAGGATACACTTCCTCTAAATGTATCCTTTCTCATCCTTAACACACAGCGTAATTAATACATAGGCGTATAATCCGATCGGATAGAAAGACATATTGATATTTTTTTTCCTAAATGAATTTTTATTTAACTCCAAAACACATTATTTTGTTAAGTACAAATTTGTAGATTGTCTTAAAAATTTTCTGACCAATTTTCAAACTTTGGACATTGCTACAAATCCCTTTTTTTAAAGATCACATACATTTTAGGACATGTAGAATTTTCTTTGCTCACACAAAAAAAAATCTAATAGTATCACAAACTTAGATCATATTTATCAACTTGTTCAACTTTTTTTTATGATATGTTTGAGAAATCTTGTTCAGACTTGAATACACATTTTATCACCGAAAGAGGAAAATGTTGTCTATATTTCATTCTTTAAACACTTTCCAACTGCCTTTCCTTGCTGTTCATATATTACATGTTAAATATACAGACATTTATGAAGTATTTATTTCATCGTTTTTCTCTGTTTCCCAGTATTCTGTTGCAAGTTCTTACTTGATATATGTCCTAGCGTTTCTAGCTATCTTTCACAATGTGAGGAAATTCTATTCTTTTTTATTATTATTATTATTATTATTATGTTGGAATTAAACTTTTTATCGACGGAATTAAAAGGTATTGCATGGAAAAGAACAATGTTAATTACAAGGAAAAACTTATTGGCACACGAATTTACATTATACCTGAAATTCAAAACCTCCCAAGAATATCGCGTAGTATTTAAATTCATGACAAATGAACCAAAGCAAATAAAAAAATATTTTGTTCATTCAAATAGTAAGCTTTTATTTAGGTGAGGAGTATTTTAGTTATTTTCTAAAGCTTTTAAATTGTTAGAGGTATTTTTAGCTTTTGTTGTATTTGACTATGAGAGATGCAGTATCTAGTTCAAACCCCGTGTATGTAGATTGTTAGCCGCTCTGTGGGAACATAACGTTACCCAGGGTATATCTTGGAGGTTGTCTACACGTCATACCCGCTCTGTGAGAACAGAACGTTACCCAGGGTATACCTTGGAGGTTGTCTACA
>CABFOV010008078.1:0-25119 GCA_902141375.1 Timema poppense
TATAGCAAGTTATCAATTTGTAGTATGTGCAAAGTAGCCTCCAGGATTGTCTAGAATTTAACATAAGTGTTGATTTGTTTAAGCCATTAGGCCTACTTTATTTATTTTTAAATAAGTACCAGACTTACATAGCTGGGTGTGCAAATTTCTTCCTCAATGACTGGCTTCAGGTTTCAAAAGAAACTTTAATTATAATACTAAAGTATGCTTATTTAATACAACTTGGCTTAGGACTTTATGAAAAACTTTGACAATTCTCTCAAAAAACTATTACACTACTAAGTAGAGTAAAACTAGTACAGAAAAAAGGGAAATGTGTTATACTACAGAGCATAGGCGTGACAATTAGTTGCAAGAAGGTTCTACATAGCCACAAAGGTTTTAGTTTTTAAACATTAGGCTACCACAGCTGTGCGGGAATAATGTTTTCTCGACGAATAGGTTCATGTTTCAAGTGAAACTTTAATAACTGTAGGGTAAGGTACTTAATACAAATATGCCTAGACCTTTATGAAGTGCTCGAAAAAGGAATTATAAGTTGTTTTTACACATAGCTATGCAATATTTAAATAAATCAAGCACTGTAAAGGCTCACGACTGGCTGCCAAAATATAGGTTAGGCCTACTCATACTCCTTTGGCCAAACTATTCAATCATCAAAGAGTCTTTCATTAATATTAGGTTCAATACTAACGATCACCATATGTCTGTATATTTTTCATTTATTCGTTTTATAACTCCGATAGCTAGGCTCTCATTTGTTATCATTCAAAACTATCTCCAATAATCTCTAACAAATCAGTGGTAATAGTTTTGTTAAGTATAAAATGTTATTTTAATCTAGCCCAACAAATTCTTCAAAATAATTATTAGTTCCTGCTCAAAATGTAGGATTTTTACGCTTGTTAAAACACTCCAGTATATAATAAATATATGAATCTGAATCAAATAGTATCATTAAACTTTATCTTAACGAAATCCAACAACACACAATGGAATGTTTCGAACAGTCAGCTGACAGAGTGGTGGCCATGTTGTTCTCTACGGTAATTAACTTGAGGTTTACTCACTAAGCTCTACACCTTCTTCGAGCTAATGAAACTTGAAGTTTAAGCTCAGGTTATGTGATATCCTAATATTGAAACATGTAATAAAAATCTTAAGCTGAGGTTATAATTTAACCTCGACAAAACCTGACATTGAAACAGTGGCCCTTAGACAACTTTTCCATTTTTTATTGTAATTTTTAAATACATTATATATACACACTTTGATTTAACAACAAATTTATAATGAGTGTGCCTGTTAGAAAAGTACATTTACTCCCCCAGATCCGTCAGTGAAACGTAATCACTCATATTGGGTTGCTTGTTTAACACTCGAAGACATGTTATACAATGAAAGGATTTCAAAACAGGTGCTGATATTTATAGCTGTTACCAGATAGGGTTGCAACAGAGCGATGACGTCACCAGGGAAAACCCACTGCCACATAGAAGGGGAAGGTTGCGACATCAATCAAGGTCGTGATCTATTCCTGTCTCGGCTTGTCTTGTCGAGCCGCCAAACTGGCACCAGCAGGGCTATTCTGACCGGACGGGAACTAGTTGACGACGTCGCGTCGGGACGATCTCGTTAACTTCCCGACATATTTGAGTCTGTCCGGTCGGCTAGTTGGCAACACGACTGCATCGTTGCAAAATCTGTCGCTTATTTACGAGACTGTCAACCCCCTCGTTAACTTCCCGACTTTAATGGCGTTCATTACTTACTTTCGATTTTTGTATATTTGATTGTTTATTTAAGTTTTTATATTATCCAATTTATTTAGGTAAGGGTTTATTTTAGTTTGTTTTAGCGTTTAGTAATTTTCAAGTGGGAGTTTTATTTGTATTTGCATCATAAATGCTCAAAACAGTTGTTTTAAAGTGTTAGGTTAAGACTGAGTAATAATTTAAACATCGTGGAAGTTTTAAATTGTTTATTGTGGTCGATATATATTTTCTATATTCCGTAGTTTCTCATCTTAATAAATACCGTACGCCATAAATTAAGCCCAAGCCCAAATGTTATTTGCCACATGTCCCCAGTGCCTTGCAAACCAAAAAGCAACATTAAATTAACATAGTTTTTTGTTGTTGTGTATGTGAATAAAAATAAAAAGTTTATCGATGTTTTAGTTGCTATCGCATTATATGTATTTTTACAGGTTTTTTCATATGATGTTGAAACACTGAATTTTATCTTATAAATAAAAGTGGGTAACTTAGTATAGGTAATTATTTAATTGTGCAGTAGGCCTACCTACTAGTTTCATCTTGGTTTGAATTTTTCCTACTAGTCACTCTACACAAATTGTAAAATTATTTATAAATCGTAACATTTTCAAACACTTGATTAAGAAATGTTTATTTATAACAACTTAAAAAACATTTTAGGCCTAACTTACTAAAGGTGATATATGTACATTTTCTAGTTTAATCAACATAAAGCCATAACAAAAAAGTACACTAGTATGCCCCATGCACTTTATTTTATTAAAAGAAAACAAAACTACAGTCAAAAAGCTTCACTTGTCCTTGCTCGTATGCGGTAGTTCAATATCATCTGAAACAAAACTGCGTGATAAAAACAAACATCCTTAGATACATGGCATTTTAATATAATAGGGTAGGAATGAATAAGATATTTAAGAGGAAATGCACCTGCATTAGCATGGGAACAGGGTGGAAAAAATTCTCTATAGGCTCGTGTATGATTCAAATCTCTATTCATAAACTGCAACACAGTACAATCATGTTGTAAAAAACAACAAACAACATAAAGTATTAATATTTACACTAAGATAGTGGTGAGCCAAGCAACTGAATATTGGGAGTGCCTAAAATTGGAGGGTTTCTACACTAGATATAATAAGAATGTGGACTGCATTTTTCATAAAATCTGTAAATGTTTACGTATGTTTAAATATTGAATATTCTTTTGTGGACTGAGTCTTATTACCACTCAAAGATATTGGGATATTTACACTGATGACGTTAGGATGAAGGAAGTAAACATGAAAAGAAATGTTCCTAAATTTGCATGGAGGAAGATAGAAGTATCCTAACTACACTTGGTTATAATCTGAACCCTCTCTCACTGACAAACCTGGCAATGTTGATGCTTTAGCCCATGTACCCAATGATGTAGGCTAGGTGTTTTTTTTCATTCTTATAACCAAGCACAAAGATACAATTTACCTAACAGTGAAAGCTTATTTGTAACTACCAGTTTAATCTCATCAAAGCTACTTTTTATAATTTCTTATCAAGTTAATGATTTTAAAGGTATTTTATCAATTTTAATCAATCACAAACAAGAATATGGATAAAATTAGGGATGATGAGCAAAATACAGTGCATATAACACACTTATTTGTTAAAATTTTAAAATAATAAATAATTTAAAGCAATAATTCTACTCACGAGCAAACGGTGAATCAAATGATACTAAAATTATAATTATGGGTATTGACAATTTTTTTTACTTTTGCAACACTTAACCAACTGTTCTGTACGGTGTTAACAGGCGAGAATTTGGCACACGCTTTAATTATAACACAAACAATTAATTAACTAGGAGCCTACCTTTGACAGAGGGTGACAGAGTACCTGGAATTATGAGGTGATATATGGGGCGCCCCAATCTTGAGTCTTGAGCACTTAATAAAATAATTATTTCACAGAGAGAGTTTTAGGGCTTTGTACCTCGAGACTTAGAGACGCTTGAACACTGTTTTTACCGTTATACAAACAAAAGCGTGGGAGTAGGAGAGCCCAGAGCCAGTAAGAGAAGGGTCAATGTGGTGCTGCCACCTACTGCTAATAAGTATAACTAACTACAAACAAAATAGAGCACAGCTGGCTCAGTATGTATATTCACACTAAACACCAACGCACCCAAAATATCAGAGAAATGTAGCTATTGATGAACATTTTGTGTTTTTACCTGTGCGGATTTCGGTTTATAAAAATAATCCTTAACACT
This sequence comes from Timema poppense, assembly GCA_902141375.1. Lineage (NCBI taxonomy): Eukaryota > Metazoa > Arthropoda > Insecta > Phasmatodea > Timematidae > Timema > Timema poppense. Next base: position 4,030 of record CABFOV010008078.1, read on the forward strand.
ATCACCTCTATATTATTTCTTTGATTATTACTGTTCGAAATTGTTATTTAAAAGGGTCTATACATGAAAGGTTAGACCAATTTATTGGTAAATACCCCAATAATAAAGTATCAAAATATAGATTGGTTTATTTTATCATTATAAGCTAGCCCAAACTAACAAAACCCAACCTTTCAATTATAAAAAAACATGACTTTGGTTTTTGGTTTAAGAGTTTTTATTCATTTGTTTCAATTATAGCCCTAACAAATTTTTTAATAATTGTTATAATTTTAGTATCATTTGATTCTCTGTATCCTTTTGAATGATGTTGTTAAATTATTTATGATGTTCTATTTTATATAGAAATCGGAGTCCTATCTCTACCTGTTTTTTGCGCCATCTCCCAAAAAATAACTACTAAATTGGCCCTTATGAGATTAGTTTAAACATCTTGTAATAAATAAATAATTGGACAAGTCTTACATTATTTTACAGTAACAATAATCTTTGTTTATTTTAGTAAATACTTAATGATATCTTTCTCACAATTTTGTAGGCCTAAGCTCCTCTAGCATTTCCTTAATAAAATAAAATTTATTGGTTTTGTGGCACTTTATTATTGGTAAAACGATTGATAAATTACTATTTAAATATAACTAATATTAACTTAGAACCGGTATATATGACAAATAGTCTAGAATAATTATTCAATTTTAGCAACCTACTCAACATATTTGTTTTTAGTGGTAATGCAGTCCACTTTTGTCAATAATAAAAAGGTTAATACATTATAAGCTAACCTAATTAGTCCTACAAGATCTCGTAGCCTAGGTTTACTTTTAATTTAAAACATCTTAATATAGATTGGCAGTCTTTTAAAGATAGTTTTTGTTTCTAAAACTAGTGCTTTATTAACAAGATCACATTATTATACTATGCACAATCAAATAGGACTAGTTGAAATTTGTTGAATATAATTATATTGGGTCTACTCACGTTTCTTTATTTACTGGAATCACGGTGGCACACAATATATAATAATCAGAGGCAGCTCATATATAGGCACTGCGGAACTGCAGCACTCGCTATTTCCACTTGATATTATCGATAACATTTAATATAATGAGTCCTTTTTTCTTTAATTCTTACTTTATTTTTGTAGTACTATATATATTCCTTAAGCTTAATGTCAGTACTTCAGTTGCCATCCCCCAGTTTATGAAAAAGATACAAAAATCTTTGTATGAAGCTGTGCGCCTCACAGTGCCAGTGAAGTGGTGTTTGTTGTGCGTATGCGCACATAGGAGGGGGTGGGGAGGAAGGTCGTACTACCAGGTTGAGAGAGCACTGTTGCTCTCGCAGTACCGGCTCTGGCGTGATGATGGAAGGAAGATTTTTTTTTACGGAGCGTGTGTTGTGCTTAAAAACCGTGTACTATATTCTTGAATGTGATAAATTGTAGAATAGTGTAGAATTAGATTATTATTCTGCTTCCAGTTAATCTATTTGATTCATTTTGTTTTCTGTTCTTTTATTTAACAGAAAAACTAAATGCGCTTGCAGTACTTTCAATGGAGAAAAATTTCTTCAGTTGTCATCCAGAGATCAAGGAGAAAATTATTGAACTTTTTGCGCACTATAAAACAAGAAGAAGGGATTTCATTTTTAAATAATTAGATCAAGCTTGAACTGTAACAATGAAAGTTAAAGTAAGTAAAAACTTTTTTTTTGTTAAGATTTTATTCAGTTCCTGAATAAATTTCCTTTTTATACATGTTTTTTTTCCTTTTACACAATTTTAAAACAAAGGCTAAACATTTTCTGAAGCAGCACCCCCACTAATTCTAGCTAAGAGCCGTCACTGATAATAATATAAACTTTTCTCTCCATAAAGATAAAACAAACGTAAGCTAATGCACTTAACAATCATCGCATTACTTTTGTAAGCCTAGGTATAGTTATAAATAATGATACGGAAAATTAGACCAAACTTGAAATTATACACAAGATTAGACCTACATACAATATTAAAACCACCCAATAAATACCATTTTAATAATAACTAAAATAAAGAAATAGAACTAATAACTTTGTAACGAGATACAAGTTCAAGCTATTTCAAATGGGACTCACCAAACCCCCCTGATGAACTCCAGCACTAGAGCACGTGTTCCGACCTCCGCTCTCTGACACTCTACTCAACTGACTAAGTGGAGCTTTCGTTCATCTGATTGCTCGGGAATCAATCCACGCCCAGCCGGATACAAAAGAATGAGGTTCCGCGGGGCCGCGTCGAGTTGCGAGTTCTGCCACTGGGGCGTTCTGGTTCCTTCTACGAGTTACCAGTTCCTTCTTTGCTTGTTGTGTTTGTGTTCTTTCCTCCTACCCCCTCCTTCCTTTGCCCGTTCACTCTGTGGATACAGTTAAGGGTATATATTGGGACGTTTGTTTTCAATGGTCACTCATTGTACCGTCGACTGACCAAGGTGAGGGTGGTGACTTGAGGACGAGATCTATTATCTAGTAACCAAAATTCATTTTCGGCGTAATATATTGTCAACATTTTGTTTTGAGCGTAAATTCTTTTAACATTAACTTTGTAATTGTTTTGGCTTTTTTAAGCGGTTCATTGCAAATGCGGTAGCCTTTCAGTCTCCTTGTGTGAGATTACATTCTATATAATAATTCATTATTTGATATATATTCTGGCCACCTTATAGAAAACCTTGATTCTCGGGCTTACCACCCGTCCCTTCTTTGGTATCGTTAACTTATAGTATTGTATGTGGGATTATGTTAATTAACTTTCCTAACGTTGAGCAAAGTGCACTTGTATTTTATTTGTAGCATTTATTTGGGATATATGCTCAAAAAAAATTATTTTTTTTAAACAAGAAAACTCACCAAAGTCCCCCCACTATTGCTGCGCCAACTTACTGTTTCCCACGCACAAAAAAAGACAACAACTTGCCTCTACCAAAATATTGATCAACTGAACGAGGAGAAATATTGGACTAGTAAAGTTTTCTATACCTCAAGGTGGGGTGTGGAAAGTGTGTGACGCGCCTGCGCAAAAAGATTGTTATGCCAGAGTTTATTGTTCTCGTAAGTTCGACCAGCTCCGCGTATGTTTTCCCTGATATTCTAACCCCTCCCTCCCATCGTTATGTCATATTGACCGATGTTTTGTATTTACCCCTCTTTCCCCTCTTTGAGCTTGTATAATCATATAAATACTGGTGTTGTTCAACATGGACGGTACTTCTTGACAGGGCTGTCCCCTAGGACACACCTTGGGTGTGCAGGAAATATTCACAAGGTACGAAATCCCTTTTCGGCTGTTGTATATTAGAAATTCTTTTTGCGTCGTTTTCAACTTGTAAATATGTCTATCATTTTGGACTCTGTAAAAATGTATATCATATTGGACTTAGAATTTTTTCGTTATATTTAACGTGTAAATATGTCTAATCTTTTGGACTTAGAATCTTTTCAACTTGTAAATATGTCTATCATTTTGGACTCTGTGAAAATATCGATCATATTGGACTTAGGATCTTTTCGTCATATTTAACTTATAAATATGTCTAACCTTTTGGACTTAGAATCTTTTCGTCATATTTAACTTATAAATATGTCTAACCTTTTGGACTTAGAATCTTTTCAACTTGTAAATATGTCTATCATTTTGGACTCTGTAAAAATGTCAAACATATTGGACTTAGAATCCTTTCGTCATATTTAACTTATAAATATGTCTAACCTTTTGGACTTAGAATCTTTTCAACTTGTAAATATGTCTATCTTTTTGGACTTAGATTCTTTTCGTCGTATTTAACTTGTAATTATGTCCGATATTTTGGACTTAGAATTTCTAACGTCACTATGGATGTTGTAGTCTATTCTAGACTTGGAATATTCTACTTTACCTGGAATCATATTTAACTGATAAATGTTTATTTTTTTGCATCGCCTATATGGCATCTATACCTGATTGTTTAGTAAGAAATATATTTACTAGAGCGGCAGATATAATAGAGATATCTGAGGGTAATTGATTGTATCAAAAATGCCCATCAGGCAGTGGGAAGTTTCGTATTGTAAATATAAAGTTATAAGTATTTTGTTATGAACCCCTTTTAACTGAATGGCCCATACGGCAAAAGTCTTGTATTATCGTTCGTATGGAGTATTATTGTCTGCATTGCCAGTTTTTGTATTGGAATATTGTCGTCAGTTAACTCATTGGCCTTGCGGGCTTATAGAGTTCATTGTTCGTTGGTTTCAATTACGATGTTATGTTCGTATGCTAATAGCTTCATGAATTATAAGCAATTCCAAAATGTACAACTTAATCGCCTTTTTTTATACTCTGTTCAAGTTTATTCTCACTATCAATAAAACTAAAAATTGTTACCATTGACATATATTCTTCTAAATCCAGGTTTCCTGCTTTAGCCATCCCCTTTTCTGTTATGAACATCAATATAATGAGGTGTGAGTTCGCGGGGAATATAAGTAAATGGGCCTGTAATTGGCTTGTTTATTTTTTGTTTGTATTCTCACAGCTCCTCTGCAATTGCTATATTAAATTTTCTATTTTTATTGTCTGTTGTGCGCCAGCCTTATTCTTCGGGGAAGAGTAAGGGCGGCGATACATAGTCCTCGGACTTAGCCCAAAGATAGGTCTTTTTTTATTGTTGCTGGTAAACACAGTGTTTATTTCTTTTCACTTAAAGGCGCATGTATATTTAATTTCTAGTTATTATTTCTAATGTTAAAGATATATATATATGTTTGTTTAGAGTTATGATGGAGTATGTTGCATTTCGCACTATATGCGCGGGATATACAAACTTTGAACCTTAGACTTCCATGCTGACGCTATATATTTATACCTTGGGATTTATAATTGTGTTCATCACGTTCCTATGTTGAATGTTGTACAGACAACCAGCTTAATTACAAAATATATTTATTTAATTTTATATGTATTGTAAAGTCGATAACCTCCATTCTCTAATGGAGTAATTTCAATATCTTGGATGATAAGCGCTTCACGCGTTTCCATTATATCTATGTTCTCGTAATGTATCTTAATTTTTTGTTGTTCTTAATAAAAAAAACTGTTATTCTCAAGAAAACTTCTTTACTGATTTTCCCGCCACTCTTCCTTATATTTAAACGAGAGGTTTACAACTTGATAAATCGAGACTCTCGAATAATATGATGACTAATATAAAAACAAATATTAACAATTAATATAAACGGCGTCGTCTGCTTTCTTCGAAATTGCAAATACAACCAAAAGTAAACAAGAAGCAATGAACTCTGGGTAAAATGTGTTGCAATCTAAATAAACAGTGTTGAAAACCAAATATTGTTGAATACTGGTTGCCATGGCATCCATGGTCTTCCCGTCACGAAGCGATGTTCGGACAGAATCGCTATTTCGCTAACTTTTTACGACAACAAGTCGCGAAGCGTATTTGACGACATTCAAGCCGAAAAATGTTCCCAAATGGTCAGAATAACCCTGCAGGTATATGTCGGCAGGGCTGCGACAGAGCGATAACATCATCGGGAAAACCCTTTGCCAAATAGAAGGGGGAGAGGGAAAGGTTGACAGGGTCAATGACCTCATGTACTAGCTCATGGTTTCAAGGTCACTATTTATTCCTGTCTTGACTTGTCGAATCGAGTCACCAAACTGACGCCAGGTATGGGTCAGCAGGGTTGTGACAGAGCGATGATGTCATCGGAAAAACCCATTGACACATAGAAGGGGAAGAGCGGGAGGGTTTCCAGGGTCAATGACCTCATGTCTAGCTCATGGTTTCAAGGTCACGATCTTACATGCTACTACCCTAGACACCAAGTTTTAGCCCAATAGGTAAAATAGTTTAGACTTTACTACAAGGTACATACAGACGAGATGGACAGAGGAAAATGCAAATCTATTTTTTCGGATTCAGGTGGTCATGAAACGTCAAAAGTCATCAAAATCTTGAGTTCGATGTTTTCTACGATCATAATACTTTCGATACCTGTAAGTTCTCAGAAAGTAAAACGGGTGTAAAATTCCTAAAACAATTCAAGCACTAAATCGTCGATCAGGGATAAAATTTTAGTTAATAACCCTAAAATGCTCAACTAAACTAATACAAATTATCTTGAGCTCATAGTGATTAGTCTAATCAACAAAATAATCCGCCCATGTACAAAATAATAGACAAAATTCAAAATGGTTTCCTCTTTAGTTCAAAATAGCCATAGAAACACAAAATGATCAAATTAAGCGATAATTAAACTAAATCAATCAGAACAAAAGAACCCCTCCTAACACCAAAATAGCTATACATACCTGGAACAAGAACCCAACACCTAAATTATTAATAAAACTGAAAATAGTAGCTCATAGTCTTAAAATGATCAATTAAATCAATAAAAATCACCCAATGCTTATAGAAGTTAATAAAAAATGAAAATCGTCTCTAAATAACTACTTCTAAAATCAAAATCATGGCTCCCTTCTAAAATGATCGCTCGTGGACCATTGTTAATCTGCTATGAGGGGATCAATGTTATTTTTATATGTGACATATCATACGCGTGATGTATATGATCAATGTTATCCTTATAGGGGATAGTAACCCTTAACCATAATGCGGAGGATCAGTATTATTCTTAAAGGTGAATAAATATTATTTTGTGGACGAAAAGTATTTTTCATCACCTGCCTATGGGAAGACACAGTTTTTAACTCTAGCCGGAACTCGAACTAACTCCCAGAGTAGGGTGGTTTTCAGGACCGAGGGATCTCAGGGGTAAGAGAGGAAGATCGGGGAAAGGGTTAGACTTTTTTCTTATAGAGGCTTTAGCATGCATGCGGTTTTCAGGACAGTGGTATCTCCGGGGGTGTAGAGAGGTAATTATCGATCGTGCTTGGTTTGGCACGGGATGGTTCTGAGGGGGGAGGATGAGGGCTCGTGCTCAGAGGGGTGGGCGCGAGTGCTGTATACGTACGAGGGGGGATCAAGGAGGTTGACAGAAGTGATTCCGAGCATTCAGGATGTATTCTTTTGGGAATAGCGAGCACCCTCCCTCGCTCTCACGTCTCCCCTCCCCCCGAAGGCTTCATGGAACCAGGGGGTGATAGTCTTTAGGACTTAGCCGTGGGAGTATTGAACCTGGAGATTAACGGCTTGGGTCTGCTCTCTTTCTCTCGCACGCATATGGTGCAATATTCAAGCTTTGTGTCCCTCGATCTTAATCGCGTTCGTGAATGACTCCCTAATAGTAATACATTTTAGAACGTGTGTACATTTATACGAGGCACGCATAGATGGGTTGTGGGACTTGTAATAGTCTTAAAAGAATATCTCTTCCCGGTGTAAAAATCTTTACTCTATTCCTCTCACACGCACATGGTGCAATATTCAAGCTTTGTGTTCCCTCGATATTAATTGTGTCGGTGAACGACTCTCCCAACACGGGCTTCATTGATCCTGGTGATAAACTTTAAAACGTGTGTACATTTATACGGCACGCGTGATATTGATCCTGGAGGTTAATAAATGGGTTCTGGGAACTGATAATATCTCTTCCCTCCAAATATGTACATTAAATTGCGTCATTAAAACAACCCTGAATTGGTTCGCACGCAGAGGCGACACGTGGATATCTGTGCGAGATGAACTATGACATTTATACTTCACCCTGAGAAGATTACGATTTCACATACGCTCGATGATCTGACTCATTCAGAGTAGCACGCATATTAGGGAAGAGAGGGCGTGGCTTGGAATCCTCTCGTTCCTATATATAGACCTAAACCCCTCTAGGTGAAATCATTAGCTTCCATCTACAATCTAAAGATTAACAATGTCAAGCGAATACGCAGCCGTATTATTAAACACGGTGGGGTCTAGCGAGATCGTACCAAGAAAGTTGACAGATTTAGAGGTCGGCCGCGGTTACCATGTAACAAGTATAAAAGCGTTGAGCACTCACTTCGGTCGCCGAGTCCTCACGGTTTTGGACGGGAAGTATAATGTGTGGCTGCCTAACCGTTTCTCGCTGCTTACTGACGCGCAGGTAGAAGACATCTCCAAGGCAGAGTTGCTGCTCGTATACAAGGGTATCTCCAAGCTTAGCAAGACGGCCATCTTGAACTTTGAAGGTAAGTGTACATTCAAATTTGCCTCTGTGTGTGTGTGTGTGTGTGTGTGTGTGTGTGTGTGTGTGTAGGGAAACGAGTTTACGTAGTATTTTTTGTATCGTTTTACAGGTCTTAATTTACAACCAAATTATTCGAAATGTTATGGTATAAAAACCTATATTTCATTATTAAATGTCCATATATCGTTTATGTCAGATATGAACTAAATGTTACAAAGTTTTATAGTTTAAACTTCTCTACAATATTTGAATTGCTTGCTTGCAAATATGAAATATCATATCTTCATGATCTGGTATCTGTAAACTAACTACGCGCTCCTGTTTTTATAGTTGTTTCGGAGTCACTCGCTGAGATCCTAGAGCAAGCCGTGCAGAAATGAAGGGAATAATGTGAGGGGGGGGGTATTGCCTGCAGAGCATATCGCGACCTTAGAAACATGTCTGGGCCTCTAGAAAAACAAGCTTGCTTGTCATATCCTATCAGCGTAGCCCGGCAGACTAACGGGAATAAGGTGAATACCCTCGATGAATTAACCACTAATGACGAACTTTTAAAATACCTGAGACATGATATCGCTCCTCGAGATGGGAAGGTATTTAATGCTTTCATAGAACATATACCTGGACAGATAAAGACCTCGAGTGAATTGATATTTGGACAGGACGATATAAACCTACAGATCCAAAGACTTATGACCCTGTCACGAAACCTAGGTATAGGATTTACACAGTTCAGACTTTACCTGGAACCGCTAGGACTATCTATAAAACTTATAGAACATGCGTACACCCGACGTATAAAGACGTATTCTATTACCAATGAACTACCCTATGAGGATCCTGTACAGTTTCTCATTGCGTGCGGGGTTATTTACGTGAAGACGGTAGAAGAATCATTAGCAAATAAATCGATAAAGGTAAATTGCACCCTCATCTGCGAGTTTAAGCATCCTACCGAAGGTAGAATTAAAAAAGTTTATTTCAACTCGACTCTATGTGATATGTTTATCCCGATAAACTTGGAGGAGATATATTAAAATAACGTGATCTTCCCACTCCTTGCTCAGATTGAGACCTTCGTTTCTAGAGACTCGGGGTGGATATATGACGGCACGTTGGAAATGAAAATAAATTTCTCGAAAAGCTCAGCTTTCTCGATCGGGGCTCGTTTTCAAATCCCTGAAACTATAGCCAAAGGTAGAGCGTTGATAAATGTACAATTCTAAGAAGGACTTTGCTTCCCCGTATCCGTATCGACGTGCCTCTTTGAACCGACGGGAAGAGCACAACGTTGGTCGTCGTATCCTAATTTTCGAGACGTGATGAATCTGGATGGAATCCCGCTCCAGTTCGAAATAAGATATCTCGAAAGCTTCGAAAGGCTTAACGATATATCCGTTAATGTGTACACCACAAACACGATGGAAGTGACGCTTATATTGACACTGCTGACAACTCTAAAACACTAGAGATTGTTCCTGTACACGTCAGCGCTAAAGAACGCGCCAGACGTGTTCATTTATTCATGATAAGAGTGCATGGAATGAAAACTTATTATTTCAGGGGAATCAAAAATCTATCTTGGTTAATAAACCCGCAACTAACGTTAACTTTTATGAGAGGACGTAAGTACTTTTGTGATCGATGTCTGACCACTTTTCTGACCGAAAACAAACTTGCAAAGCATAAAGATATGTGTATAAAATTTTGTGCGGTAAGGAGTACATTCCCTTAAGGAGAGGATAAATTCCTTACGTTCTCACAGTATTAGCAGCAGGAGAAAACAAGATTTATCGTATATTCAGACCTGGAGAGCTTACTCGTGCCGATAGAGACGTGCTATCCCGACATGAAATTTTCTTATACTGAGAACGTACAGCGTCATGTCGCTTATTCTGTAGGTATGTACACTAAATGTAATTTTGATTATAGTCTCTCAGACTACCACCGGTTCACGGGAAGATATTGTACAGATCAATTTGTTGAGGCGCTCGTAGGTACGGCTAAGAACGTACTAGAGTACTATAGTACTATCGTTCCGATGACGCCTTTAACGCCCGCTCAAAGAGATGCTCATAATACAGCCTCTCATTGTCATATATGTGAACATCCTTACGATAATGATGATATTCGGGTTATGGATTATTTTCACTTGACGGGTCTATATCGCGGGAATAGTCACGCCGGATGCAATATTAATTACAAGAACCCGAGCCACCTGAGCGTAGTAATCCATAACGCACGTTGTTACGACAATTTTTTCCTTCTTGAATCACTTGTTGAACGTAGAGAGACTGATCCGTTCACGGAAGAGAGCGTTCTCATAAATCCGGGAAAAGTCAAGGTTATTGGAGAGACTATGGGGAGATTCAAAGTAATCATGAAATATATTCGGCACGGGTTTCGAGGGATCACGTTTAAAATTATAGATAGTTTCAGCTTTCTATGTACGTCTCTAGAGAAATGCGTATCGTACCTCAAACCTGACCAACTTAAAATCACCCGTAAGTGTCATCCTGAGGATGAACGGTTCAATCTGGTCACTCGTAAAGGGGTGTTCCCCTATGACTATATAGATTCATTCGAGCGACTGAACGAAACTCAGTTACCGAGTAAGGATGAATTTTACAACGCGCTCACGGATAGTCATATCTTTCGGGAAGACTATGATCACACCTGCGAGGTTTAGCGACTATTTGAATGTAAAACTCTTTGGGACTACTCGAACCTCTACCTGTATACANAAAAGTCAAGGTTATTGGAGAGACTATGGGGAGATTCAAAGTAATCATGAAATATATTCGGCACGGGTTTCGAGGGATCACGTTTAAAATTATAGATAGTTTCAGCTTTCTATGTACGTCTCTAGAAAAATGCGTATCGTACCTCAAACCTGACCAACTTAAAATCACCCGTAAGTGTCATCCTGAGGATGAACGGTTCAATCTGGTCACTCGTAAAGGGGTGTTCCCCTATGACTATATAGATTCATTCGAGCGACTGAACGAAACTCAGTTACCGAGTAAGGATGAATTTTACAACGCGCTCACGGATAGTCATATCTTTCGGGAAGACTATGATCACACCTGCGAGGTTTAGCGACTATTTGAATGTAAAACTCTTTGGGACTACTCGAACCTCTACCTGTATACAGACGTAACGCTACTGGCTGACGTCTTTGAGAACTTTCACGATCTCTGCAGGAAGACGTATAGACTCGATCCCAGATGGGCCCTTATTGATCTTAGTCTTGCGTAGCACGCTCTATTGAGAATAAACCGGGTACGACTCGAATTAATTGATGATGTGGACATACATAAATTCATCGAGGGAGCTATCCGAGGAGGGGTATGTTTTATGGCTAATGGTCACTCTGTGGCGAATAATCTGTATATGGACTCATTCGACCGTTCCAAAGCCCGAGTCTTACCTTGTTTATCTAGACGTTAATGAACTCTATTCATTTAGCATGTTGTCCTCACTACCCTATGAAGGGTTCAGGTGACTCGAAGATGATGAAATCGGTCGATTGTGTAACAAGTTAAAAGTTAACGTCGTACAAATGGGTCAACACTCACCGACACCCATGATGATCAGCAACACTAACACCGAAGCTCTGACCTCCACTCTCCTACACAAACAACTAACTGCGCGCAGCCGACCAGCCAACTGTCTGCTCAGGACTCGATCCGCGGCCAGCTGGAAACGATGAGGTTCCACGCGGCCAGATGAAGCTATCACTTCCGCCAGTAGGGCGAATGAGAATGTTCTAGGTGCTGCCAGACGCGTTTATTTGCTGTCATATTTGTTCTATCGTCTTACCTCCTCCTTCCCTTGCCCCGTCTCTCTGTGGATACAATAATGTATATATAGTGTTCGCGCTTTTGAATAGGCGCTTATTATACCACCGACTGAGCGTGGTGGGGACGGCGACTAAGGGCCGTAATTTATTTTATACTCTAAATTTCATTCTCGGCGTAATGGGGGACGTCTGGCTAAATTATTGTTCAGGACTAGTATTTAGTAGAAGTTAGGATTCTTTCTCTCTTTGTACAAGACTTATTTCATGACGATAGTACTGTTTGGGTTTGTTATGCATACTTTATGTGTATTTAATTTAATGTATTGCTTTTGGAGACGCTTTGGCGTACTCGGCGTGTCAGGCATACCGCCCGTCCCTTTCTTGTCTGCATTTTGAATGTTTATGGAATTGTTTAGTTCTCTATTTTAAACTGGGAGCACGGGGCACTTAGGTGTTAGAGAAGAGACTCGGGCTTACGCCTTGTTTTGTATATAAGTTTGGTTCAACGTTATGTTAATTTGTTTTGATCTGGGGGCGCATTGATGTTTGCCTTTTATAACCTAAATTTAGATGCATACTAAGAATTTCAAAGTTGTATCGTTGTTTGCGATTAAAGCTATAACCACAGAAATAACCATAGATGTACAACCAGAATAAAACCATAAGTTTCTTTTTTTATATTTTGCTCTAATTATGTATCTTTTGATTTTGTCTTAAATAAAACTAACTATGTTAATTATTGTTTAACTTTTTGTCTGGTCTTCCCAACACTCTTCCAAAATATGTTTAACTTGACCAGGAGAGGTTAACAATTGGATGTGCGAAAGGTAGAGGACGATGTGGTGACGGGGTATATCTTGCAGGTAGATCTCGAATATCTTAGAGATGTACACGATGCTCATTCCGACTTGCCGTTCTGTCCTGAGAAAGGGATTCCACCCTTGGGGAAACACTAGAAATTGTTAACGACTTTAGCAGATAAGACTAGGTACGTCATTCACTACCGTAATCTAAAGCTATGTTTGGTGAATGGATTGAAACTGACAAGAGTCCACAAGGTTCTCAGTTTCAAATAATCACCATGTATGTCTCCCTATATCAAGCTGAACGCGGAAATGAGGAGTAAATCGAGCAATCAGTTTGAAAACATGTTTTTCAAACTGATGAACAATGCCGCATTCGACCATATTATATACAACAAAAGGGCCTACTGTACGATAAAGATAGTTAACAGGTGGGGAGGGAAATTTGTAACGGGTAACCTCATAGCCAGTCCAAACTTTAAAAACCATACGATCGTGTCGGAAAACCTAGTCATCATCGAGATGGAACCGCAAGAGATTTACTTTGATATGCCGATCCATACAGGGTTCGCCATATTGTAAATCTCGAAGGTAGTCATGTATGGTCTACATTATCAGGTTATGGTTCCCGCCTTCCCGACAGGCACGTTAAAACTCCAATACACGGATGCGGACTCACTTCTCTACTACATGACTGTTGAGGATGCGTACCGCCGACTTATCCCGTTAGCTAACGACTACCTGGACACCTCCACCTACGGACAAGACAATGTTTATGGGATGCCTGTAGTAAATAAAGGGGTGCTTGGTAAACTAAAAGACGAAAGTCGAGGTCAGATCATTACCGAGTTTATAGGTTTACGTCCTAAACTCTATTCGTTTGCGGTACAAGGAGATAGCGAGATGCTAAAAGCTAAAGAGGTCAAGAGTAGCGCGTTAAGAACGTTAGAGGACTATCGTAATTGTCTGATCAATGAGACGATAGTCATGAGAGAAGATCGTTAAATAAGAGCTGTAGGATTCAAACTTTACACTCAAAAAGTCAATCGGGTCGCCCTATGCTCTATCGACGATAAAAGATATATAGTACCCGGTACAGTCAATACTCTACCATGGTACTATTACTCTATAAGTGAGCAGGCATATACTTCCTTCCAACTGTGAAGAGAGAAAGAGACGCTGATCGATACTAACCCGCCGTCTCTATGAGAAGAAGTTTGCCTATATACATATAGTGTGTAAGTGTAAGTGATTAAGAAAATACTATTAATACAGTACATATAAACACATACATAGATTGTAGAGTGAATAATTAAGAGAATATTAATGTAACTATGTAGCTATGTATATTCATGACTAAGAGAAACTTTTTCATTATTGTCTAAAGAAGAAGATAAAAAAAGAATGTAGTAGGCCTAAAGACTTGAGAAAATTTTAATGATGTGAAGTTCTGTAACTTTTTGAAAAAATAAAATAATATTAATTTAGTATGTGTATATGTAAAAGAGTATATTATATAGATTTATTACAAAGGTATTGTTTTTTTACTATTTCTTTCCAAAAAAAAGGTAATAACCATTAATTTATTTTATTTAAAAAATGTTTTCATACACTTTTAGACTTAGACTCTAATTGATTAAATGTATTTATTTCTAAAGATTAAAATGTTTGATATATTCCTAAACTTATTCTCTAATTGATTACATATTTTTAGACTTAGACTCTAATTGATTAAATGCATTTATTTCTAAAGAATAAAAATGTTTGATATATATTCTTAGACTTATACTCTAATTGATTAAATACGTCTCTTTTCAAAGAATACAAAGTAATAATTTTTTTTTTTAAACTTAAGGAGTATCCAAGCAGGATCGATGAAAGAGTTTTAAAAAATGTTTGAACCATTTTTAGACTTAGACTATAATTGATTAAATGCATTTATTTCTAAAGAATAAAAATATTTGATATATATTCCTAGACTTATAATCTAATTGATTAAATACACCTCTTTTCAAAGAATACAAAGTAATAATCATTTTAAAAATAACACACATGGCTGCTACTTTCCGACTATCTAAGCAGGATCGATGAAAAACTTCTTCGATCTACTATCTCGGGCTTAAATTGCCCCAAATCCTTAAAGTAGAACGCTAAAAGTTTCTTTTCACACGCACACCCATAACTTTTTTAAGTACATTCAAGATCAGAAAAAGTCGATACTGCCTTAATGGGTAAGTGTATACACCAAGGTTTCTGCCTCCAGATCACCTTCCCAGTCGTCCGGACAGTCTTTCTTCGAGCATCGATGCGGGTGAAGATTTTTTCAGGAGGTTCAACACCAAGAAGATAGCACTAAAACGTTCTGTGTATTCCCTTACGAATATTTCAACTCGTCTCATAGCTTCTTCTTCTTCGTAGAGTCCTTGACCGCTTCCTCAGAAGTTTTATTTTTATTTCAGACCGTACGTTTAGAAGTGTCAGTAGTTTTCTTCCGTTTGACCGTGTCAACCTCGTCTAGACCACAGAAACGTGATAACTTATCGAAATCGAGTACTGTTTATACTCGTTTATCAAGGCTATGATATGAAGCAGTGCGGGAATTACCGAACTCGTATCGTTCTGTATCGCACTCTTGGCCAGATCGCAAACATTTTGTCCGATCAAACTTAAAACTCTTAAGACATTCGCGGAGTAGTCGGACATTTTCTGGGGCGCACGAGTAGGTGGTACCGGAATGAGTAGAACACTTGTTTACGTTGTGCAGATTTTCAAGCTTACTCAGAGAAGGACAACCGAGATCGCCTAGCTCGTAAAAGTCGTACTTGTCACTATCGACGCCGATGAGACTCTGTAACCAAGTCACCTTCTCCGTTCCTTTAATATAGATCGATGGTCGTGACGTATACCTCTCTAGATGGGAGATGATGATAGAACGTCGAAGATTCGAGTACTGTACTTCTCCATCATACCAAGACAGTTCGTGATAATAATCGGTTACCCAATTTACGTTTTTCCTTCCCAATGCGGAGAGGATGTTGATCTTGAACGGAGGAAGAAACTTGTAGTTGGCTTCGTCTAAAGGTTCAAAATGTAGAACGCTCACCTCATTGAATAAGAATACTCTCTCCTCACTCAAGTATCCTTGCACGTCGATCAACATACTGGCCAAGACGAGAGCAATTATACTTCATTTATGATGTCATGTTGCTGATGTCGCTGCTTGAAGGGTTATAGCGAATCACTCGATTGTGTACGATGAGACAAAACGCCTTGGTGTATGCGAGGATATTTTCACCCGTCTCGAACATTATACGACACGTTACCATACCCTCCTTGAGAGGATCTTCTTGTCGGCTGACATTGAACACGATGATGGGTGCGTGATAATTGAAATGGGAAGGGTCAAGTAAATGTAATGAGGTGCTCATTCCGTAGTACGAAGTCTGGAAATTCGCATAATCCTCGTATAATTTCGAGAAGGAATCTTGTTTAAAGTCCAAGTTCATATCCTCATATGGGTATATGATAGAATTTAAGCAGAGTTTATCATTACGTAAATTACAATTATCTAAAATACTTATATCTGCAGACGTCGTATTGTTACGCCCAGTGTGAAGAGCGAAAATTACGTAACGGGGTTTTTCCAGCAAAGTTGACGTTTTCACAGTCCAATCATATTGAATAGAGGTAGGTACGTTAGGGTACTCGTACAGTTCCCAAATACGAAAAAGTAGCTTGATGATCCTTCCACTCTTGATGAAATTAAGCAGGTTGAGACGATTAATATATTTGGTATTTATATGCGGAACAAGCCAAGATATTTTACTTAACTCGATCCTAGAGAGTGTCTCTGTGGCGGGAGAAGGGGCTCTTTGTAAGGCGTTGTTGTCGCTGGTCGAACGAATGAGTACCAGTTCCTGTTTCGAATTAATCAGTATTTGAGAATAGACTTCAACGAAACCTAGTATGAGACGTAAAGGGATAAATACGTCAAAGATATCTGTTTCTGCGTGCACGTGAACTCCTTCAAACCTCCAACCCGCGTTTGAAAGATGAGTCTGCTCACCATTCCTTATAGATAGATAGTTTTTAAGCTGAGTCGAAATGCCTACATCTCTCGATTGATCAATTTCTACCCCGTTGATCTCATAGGCGATTCTTGAGAATAGATGGAAAATTCCGTTATTAACAATTCTTGAAGTACTTCCGGGTTCCACGTATTCAGAAGTAGTCGTCCTTTGATATGTAGGAGATAACGTTGGGTAACGTTTACAGTCCTTGTTGGCTAGATATCCTAAGCTCGTTCCCGTTAGTTAAAGGTCCGGGAATATATGAAGCGTAGGAATGATACTGGAAAGTGTTCAAGGCCGTATCGAAAGCGGCAGGGTCTTCAATGTTCAGAATATCCACGGCATCATCAATTATTTTCGTAACAAGTAACCTAGACGTCTTAAATAGAGTTTATTGGCAGGTGTTAACACTTTCACTGTTCTTCTCCCAATATTTCGAGGAAGACGACGTCGTCTCGTTTTATCTAGTACGAGACCCATCTCCACTGACTCGTTTCAGATGCAGACGTAGCGATATCGTCTCGTCTCTAAAGTTGACGATATCCCCGCGTTCGTTGACAACTCGTACTGCGGTAGACTCTGTTACTCGCTTCGTTACCGGAAGGTAAATGATATTGTTCGGTGCTTCCACTATCTTATATCCAGGTGGGACGGTCATGCTTAACTCGTGCAAGGTATGACTCGGTTCTCCATTGACGTAAGCTCCACTAGCGAGACTGCATTCTACGTGGATCACGTTCACGTGAAGGATATTCACAGTATTGGTAGATATGTGTGTCTTTCCCACAGGAAGAATGACCGAGTTGAACCCTAGAAAGGATGCGAACGTGCCAGGTCGGGTAAAGTCAATCGCCTTATTGCAAGTGATATAACGCTTTAAAGTGCTAGAGTCACCGATGATCGAGAGATTCACACCACTAGAGACTTCTCTTCGCAAGAATCGGTCTAACGCCTCAAGTTCATAGGTGCCCGGAGGGACGGTGTACTCTTTACCGTCACAATAAAATTTATTATTACCTTCGTCGATGTTCGGTATGGAATTAAACGTTGCCAGATTGATCAGTCCAACGAACCATTTTCTTCGCGATTCTCTTCTCCGAGCAGGATATGCGGGAAGTAATTCTCCGTCAAATTAGAACTCTGACCCGTCAGTGTAAGCGTCATAAACATATTTAATAATATCGAACGTCAGCGCGAGTATATAAGGAAAGTTAAACAAATATGGCCGCAAAAAACTGTTTCGTACACTTGATACCGGGAATGATTATAGGTGATAGGTATTCCCCCAAGATATCGAAAAAGTTCGAGTGGCGGTCTTAGACCACCGAAATTATCGAAGTATTCCATCCGCTCGCCGTTTTTCTTATACGCCAACCAATGAGTACCTTTACCGCTATCTTTATCGATATCGATGATGGCGCTTTCTATCTTCCAAGGCGGACCACTAGGTAAAGCATCTCTCGAAATACCCCCCTAAAGAAGGGGATTTTTAACTTGCTAGCTTACTTGCGCAGATCCGTTTCAGTAAGAGCACGTTTTGGTACTCATTTTTTCGAGTAAGGCCGTAGATACATCCCTTTCCCCATGGCGATAGACTCGATCGTACGATTATCCCTCTGAGCTTCGTTCAATTGTTTCGTATTCGCCTTCGCACTTTGTACAGCCTTCGTGATTCCTGCAGCTCCTCCGGCGACGGCTTCAATCGCGGCGATCAGAGGGTAATATGGGTAGGATTCCACCCTTCTTCTTCCGGCGAGTAGTAGTACGCCGTTTATTAGCACGCTGTTGACGACGACGACCTTTCTTCTTTAGACCGGACCCCATATTGACTTTAGCTTTCATCGTGTTGGCAACAGCCAACGCGGCGACTTTCTCACTCGACTTCGAGTCAGGCGCGAGTAATCTTTTACACGCTTTCTCGGTAAGTTCGCGATCTGCAGTATGACGTCCCGCAAGATCTTTCACCTTGGAGTAGGCGATATCGTGTTCCTTACCATAACGATCTAAGTCGTTAACTCCGGGATCACCTCATATCAATCGTTTTTCTAACTTGGTTCCTGGTCCACAGTACTGGTAGTCAGGTATACGGTAGATTATTGATTATCTCATCCAGCAAACCTCCTCCCCCTCTTCGCTTCATGGCACGTACTTATTCGTATTAAATAGGCGCATACATTATATAGTCGAACTAGTTGACGTGCGGCTCGAGAAACTGGCTGACTCTTTAACTGTGCGTGATAACGATCATGATGCAGGTAGAGCCTTACCTCAGAGACACGGTACGCTGTTACCTGATACTATCCATTGCATCACATGTGGGCCTTAGAATTGTGGTAAAACCAACGCTATGATCAGTCCGTTAGAGGAACCTAACGGTCTACGCTTCAAGAACGTGTACGTTTACTCTAAATCGTTATACCAACCCAAGTATCAACGTTTATCAAAGGTTCTCTCGCTCATCGAAGGCATGGGCTATTTCCCTTATTCTAACAACGTGGAGATTATCCCACCGTCCGAAGCTTTAACTGACTCCGTCTTCATTTTTGACGATGTCGCTTGCGATAAACAGTTTAACATACATGCTTATTTCAGTATGGGGAAACATAGGGCTATAGACTTTTTCTATCTTGGTCAGACTTACTCGCGCATCCAGAAACAGATTTTGAGAGATAACGTCAACCTTCTCATCCTTTTCAGGATGGACGATAGGAACCTGAGACACGTTTATGACGATCACGTGAACACGGATATGACGTTCCAAAAGTTTAAGGAGATGTGCTCACTGTGTTGGAGTAAAACAAGTACGATTTTATAGTGTTGAGCAAAGATCATGAGATTGGTAAAGGACTGTATTGCTACGGGTTCTATACCTTTATCTTGCACGATTGATATGAACGCGTACTCAGTACGCGATAAGACATCAAGTCGTCCATATCTAAATTCGGTCATAGTCTCTACAAGTATAGATATTTCGTCGAGACGGAAGGAAATCTGACTTTAAACTCTTAAGGGTATTACGATGTTAGATCGAAGAGGATCGTCAACATCGAGACGCCCATTGCATCTAAGGATGCCTGTAACAAGTCTTACGTCCATAGGATAGACGAAAAACATAGTAAAGAACAGATACTCGCGCTCAACGTGGCCAAGGAAGACATCAAATGGCAGATGGACTCCTTGATCGAGAGTTCGGATAAGGATCGAATAAAATACACCAATTTGGAGAAGACTAGCCGCCAAGGGATGGAGGAGGTGTGGAAGCTGTCTCGTCGTTATAAAGATCATATCAATGAGAGTAAAATTGCGCTGGACTCCTTAGGTCCAAGGTTGCTAAGGCTAGAGGAGTCCTTCGCAATACAACAAACAGTTTACACCGAATAGAACGATATGATGAAGAGAGGTATACTATTCGTAAAGGTGACAGATACCAATCGGTTTTTCGAAGCAGCCAGCCTAGTTTTTCGAAACATAGGTATGCCCTCATTACCCTCAGACGCTACGCCTAAAGCTTATGTAGGCTCTATGGTTAGTCGCGGTTTCGTCCACATCTACTTGGATTCAAAACCTTCGAGGAGGGACGCGATACATTTTGAATTGGCTTTAACGGGTGAACGTGGTTATAAGTTTAAGAGGGCAGGGATCGTTTCATCGATTATCACGAGCTTGAAAAGTATTATTTGCTTGTTGAATCTTAAACCATACGGCAGCGTTCCTTTCGAGGTGTTTAAAGATGACTCTATATCTTTCATACCGGAAAAACGCTTGACGGCACCTCAGACTTTACACGTTGAATTAGATTTTACTTACGTTTAGTGTCTCTGTATTGATTTGACTACTTATTAGACCTAATGAACAATCTTTTATTTTAAATCAACAGTGCTAGGAGTTCTACAACTCATGTCCAGATTTTAACTGATCCACCTACATAGCCAAGTTGTACTAAAATTTCAACTTATAGATATGGTGAGTACACTTATTATTTAAATCGTGCCATATAAGGATTGCTGGAAAAGCATTGTTTTTAATGAATTGAGATACAAAAGGGGACGATTTTTTTTACTAGATTTTGGTTGGGCATGACTTCTCCTCTGCAAGTAAGCAATAAACAAAAACAGATTCAAGCAAATTGTTGTGTGAATTTCATAAGTTCACACTAGGTGGAAAGGAATAGCTATAGTCTATTAATTTACAAATATTTTTGTAGACTTTTGATTAGATTTATTTATTAATAAACAGAGAATTAAGAAAACCC